>BDUI01002139.1:133807-144830 GCA_002335545.1 Apodemus speciosus | reverse complement strand
CTAGCTCCGGAGAGTGGTCCAGACACTGGAGAGAGTGGGATGGGAAGTGGGTTGGCAGGCAGATCACAGGACCTGCAGCCTGTCGCAGGAGACCTGAAACCAGGCGTGAGATCTGTGGCTTTCCATTGCCTGGCCTGCAGATCACGGAAGCATGGTTTGGTGCCGCCGGGGACAGTTGGCGGGACATTCTTATTTAGTATTTTCCGCAATAGAGAAAGGAATTCTTAAAGGATAAATGACCAGAGGTGTTCTAACACACAGGCTACCACGCTCCTACATTCCCTCAGGTATTGTTCAAGTCCATGCAAAGAAAACATAAGTCTTGGTGGCTTGAGGTACCCACCCCCCCTCCGCCCAGCCTCATAAAAGTAGGCTACTGCTTAGATTTGCATGGCATGAAGTAGTCATCATTTATACAGCAAAGTATTGTTGAGGTGAAGGGTAGGCAGTCCCAACAGGGTAGAAAGAAGGGATGCGAAAGGTATGGGTACATCCATGCCTCAGTTTGTATGCTGTTGAGATGTAGTAAGGAACAGAAAACTGTGTTCTTGGAACACAAAGACCCCTGTACCCTCACAGCCTAGGGCACCAGCAAGGCTGTGCTCACCCACCACCCCAGAGCACCCTGATGATAGGAACACCATGCTGACTGGCAGTTTGAATATGCTTGGCCCATAGGGAGTGGAACTGTTAGGCACTGTGGCCTCGTTGGAGGAAGTGTGTCACCTACTTTTAGGAAGGGTTCAACCTCTCCTCTAGCCCACCACCCAACAGAAGTAGTGGAAAAGTAAAGTTATTAGGATATGGGAGAATTGGACCTGTTCTCCAATAGCTCTTTGGTGAGGGCAAGTCTGATCTGATCTTCTTGGGCAGCAGTTCAGTCCTGTGGCAAACACCAAACACGATTCAGCACCTACAGATCAGTCCTCTAGGCAGGCAGACACCAGGCACAAACCAGCAGCTACAGTCCGGTCCTTTCAGCAAGTAGACACCAGGCAGCTGTGGTTCAATGCTGAAGAAACAGCCAGGTTCCACAACTGGCCTGAGGCGAGGCCGTGAAGCAGAAGTGGCAAGGTGCCTTAGGAACCTCAGGAGCAGTTCTTGGGCAAGTCTCTCTCAATGACTGCACTACCGTAAGTTGAGCTCCACAAAGCTTTGTAAGGTGAACCAATACATGCATGTCTTTAGCAAAGAATAGCGAGGTGGAGCAAACCAAACCAAGGCTCAGTGCTCGTCTCCCACTGTCTGTGGGGTCATATTTATACCTCTTTATCCTGGATCCTTTCATGTGTCTGTTATAGTCAAACTTCGTTTCACCTGTGTCTGCTTTAGGAAAACATATTTTCACATGTTTGCTTTAGCAAGACATCCTTTCACCTGTGTGCCTCAGCAAACCATTTGACATAACTAACTTTCCAAAGAAGAACTAGAAGTGTCCACTTCAGGGTTGGCTTTGAGGATATGTATGTATGTATGCCATGCTTTCTGCCATGATAATGGACTGAACCTCTGAACCTGTAATCCAGCCCATATTAAATGTTGCCTTGTATAAGAGTTGCCTTGGTCATGGTATCTCTTCACAGCAATGGAAACCCTAACTGAGACATAGACCAAGAATTCATTTCAACCGCCAATGTCAAGCACCTTGTAGCTGCCTCCTGTGTAGCAGGAGGCAGAAAGCCAAGGCCTGGCCTTTTGTCATACACCCACAAGATGTCATCCCAACAGCAAATACTAGGCCTGTCTCCTCCCAATCCCACCCAGCAGATTCCCATGCCACATCAGTGGAACAGGCTCCATTCTACACCCACGACTCACCATGGCCTGGGCTCACTGGCCTTTATCAAGGGAGCCAGAGAATTGCTGCAGTGGGTACATGGAGCACACAAATACTCCCACCTCCTAAGAGACTGCCACCTACCCCAACCTAACAGGCCAGTCATCCTGGACTGAGTTTTTGGTGCTTGGCAAACCTGGCAGATGTACCTAGAGCAGAATACCCACCTAGACACCACACCCACTTCACCCTTGCCCTCAAAAAAGGCCATAGTACACAGAGGGGCATGGGCAAAGGCTGGCCTACATCTAATGCTACCCCCATACTTGAGCCACTGTCACCTCCTCAGTGCCTCTCCACACACACCACCAAATCAAAGGTTTTTTTTTCTGATTCCCAGTTAGAGTAGGGCTTCCTCCGCACCAGTATCAACCAGCCCAATGCTATATGCCAGGTGTTGTCACAAGTTATAATAGGGAGGAAGTGGGACAGACTGCCCCAAAGATCACAGTTCATGCCTGTGTGGAGCTACCATAATACTGGGGGGGAAGCAGAGCCAGTCACATGCAGAGAATCACAAACCCAGACAGGTGGGACCAGGTCCCAGAGGAGATGGAGGTAGGGGAAGCAAGACTCAGAGGGGGGTATATCTTTGGAGCAACAGATCACCCAACAGAGTGGTTCCCTTGCTCCCCACTTACCTCATCAGCCCACCCAACACACCAAAATGTCTAGGCCAGAGACCAGGACATTGTGACTTTGGTTAAAGGACACAGATAGCAATGGAAGGTGCTATGTAAGTCTGCTGGGAGAGAACAGTCATCAGTTGTCTCACCCAGCTCTGGCTCATACTTGCTACAATACTGACCTGCTAAGTAGGCTATTCCCACTGTTGCAATGGTAGCACAACTGTATGACACTAACCAAGTACTTTGATATCAGACTGGAGTCCCACTGCACAGTAATATACATATCCAGTGCTATAAACCTGTGCAAAAATCTATATGGCAGGAGAAGTCTGGACTCGTCTTACTAGTGTTTCCCTAAATGGAAACTTTGTCCAATTTCCTTCTAAACATTTATATTCATACCCAGAAACTAGTGCCACTCTCCTCCAGGACTGTCTCCTCCAAGCCTGAAACATTCCAACTTGCAGGGTAAAGAACTCAAAATAGCTTTAGGAAGTCCCTGAAACTGATCAGATTCTCTTGTAACCACCCCCAACCCCCTGCCTACCAGAGTAAGCAATAAAAGCCGAGTGTCTCCCTCAGAAGGTAAGAAGCTGGGCTGTAAAGAAAACTCTCAGGGGATCTATGCTTCCAAGACTCAGACAAGCTGAGTTGCAAAGGAGACTCTTGAAGGCAAAAAGGTGCAAAGAAGACTCTGAGACCAGAACGGCTGTCTGGAAGCAGAAACCAGCTGCCTGGAAGAGGTTTAGACCAACTGAGCCACCTGGAAAGGACACTCTCCAACCTGTTGAGCTGCCTGCAGGCTGGGCAGTGTGCTCCTGTAAGTAACCCCTCACCCATATTCCTGTAAGTAAATACAATAAAAGGCAAGGGCAGAGAATCTTTCAAAGAAGGCGACATTTAATAGAGACTTATATTTGGACAAAGTGATGTGAATGAGTGACAATTGAATGATGAGCCTTAAATGGGATATCTATAACATGTGTATACACACACACACACACCACACACACACACACACACACACACACACACACACACACACACACACACACACCACCCCCACCACCAAAAAACTCCATGGAAGAGGAAGAGGAAACAAGTGAACTGAAGGAGTGGCGTGAAATTCTGCCATTCAGATATTACAGATCAGATATTACATAGCTATTGCTATCGTGAACACACAGCAGCAATGGATACCTTTACAAGATTAGGCCCTTCAGCATTCCATCATGCACAGAGAAAATGCCCATGAAGCCCCACCCCTTCCTGAGTACCAATTAACTGCTAACAGTTCCCATGAGATGGGGTATCATTTTCTTCAATGGTGCATTCAATGGGAGACTAGTTGAGAAGAAGGGATTCAGAGAGAGAAAAGGATAACAGCAGGTAGGTGATTAATGGAATCAAAATAAATCGTGTGCTTGTATGAAACTGTCAAAAGTGCAATGAAGAATATAATTTTCCTTATTATAGATGAGAAGCATTAGACTTTGTCTTAGAGTTTCTACTTCTGTGAGAAAACTCCGTGGCCAGAAGCAATTTAGGGAGGAAAGGGATTATTTGGTGTACAAGTTACAGCTATCAAGGGATGCCAAGGCAGGAAAGAACCTGGCAGCAGGAGCTGATGCAGAGGCCACGGAGGGGTGTTTCTTACTGGCTTGCTTCCCCTAGTTTGCTCAGCCTGCTCTCTTATAGAGCCTAGGACCACCTGCCCAGGGATGGCACCACTGCTAGTGAGCTAGACCCTCTGCCACCAATCAGTAATCAAGAAAATACCCTAGAAACCTGCCCGCAGGCAATCTGATGGAGGCATTTTTCTCCGTTGAGATTTCTTCCTCTCAGATAACTTTGTCTTGTGTTGAGTTGACCAAAATCCAACCAGCACCAACATGCATCAGTTTGCTCTAGGAGTGGTTCTCAGCCTTCCTTAACGCTACAGTCCTTTAATATAGTTCCTCATGGTGTGATGACCCCAACCATAAACTTATTTTCATTGATGTGTCATATCTGTAATTTTGCTTCTGTTACGGATCATAATGCAAACATCTGATATGCAGGATATCTGATATGGGACCCCGGAGTAGTTGTGCTCCATAGGTTGAGAACCACTGCTCTACAGTAGCAGAACTGATGATAGAATGAATATGCATTTAAAAGGATAAAGATGGGTTGAAGTTGCAGCTGCATTACTCCCTAGCTGTTGTGATGGTAAGCAAGCTGTGCGTCCTTTCAGAGCTTTACTTATAGGATGTAAAGACGCAGTGGGTGAAAGGGACTTAGGTAAGTATTCAGTGCCCTATGGATACCCTTCTAGTTGGCATTCTTGGACCATTCATTTCCTCACTCATTCGCTAATGCATTGGACCATCCACATACTCAGGCTCAGCTCTGTGACAAGCATTGCAATGAGCACATTCATTTAGAAAATCATGTCTTCTCTCAGCCCCCAATGGGGCTCACACACCCACAAATAACTTCCAGTTCACTATAAGACATTTTACAATAAGTTATTCACAAGATGAAATAGGTTCATAGGTTCATGAAGTATGTTCACCATTTCCAGGGTTCAAAACAAAGACTTCATGGGGGTGGGAGGGGAAGCGATACTTTAAATGGGACTTCATGGAAATGTGCTTGTCATGCAGTTCTGAGAGAGAATGCATCCAGGCAGAAGCAAAAGGATGCACAAAGACATTTGCTGGTCTGTTAGGCAAGTAAAGATGCTAGAATATTGTTATATTAATTATGATGCATTCAACAGCAAGTAAGTGCATGCCCAACTAAAGGGCTCTTGAATAACTGGCTCATTGCATCACATGGCAAAAGAAGTCCAAAGGAAAGTGATCCTCAGACAGTTTCAGTGGCTCAATAATGCTGCCAAAGGCCTGGGGCCTTCTTGTTTGTTCTTCAGCTTTCTACTGCTGTGATGATGTATTTGAGAAAATCAACTTAAAGGGGGAGAGATTTATTGTGGATCAGTTTCAGTTCATGTTTCATTGTGAAGAGCTCTAATGGAGCCAAGGTGCTCAGTCCATGGCAGTCTGGAAGCTGGGAGGGAGGAAGGGGAGTAAGAGGAAGGGGGGAGGGAGGAGGAGGGAGGTAGAACGCATATTCTTTAAAGTTCAAAGACTGGCCTAGATAGCAAGTTCCAAGCCAGCCTGATCTATGTAGTAAGACTCTAAAACAAAACAAAAAGACAACACAAAACAAAAACACAGGGCTGGAGAGATGGCTCAGCGGTTAAGAGCACTGTCTGCTCTTCCAGAGGTCCTGAGTTCAATTCCCAGCAACCACATGGTGGCGCACAACCGTCTGTAATGGGATCTGATGCCCTCTTCTGGTGTGTAGGTACATATGACAATTGGGCAGTCTTATACATAAAATAATCGTTAAAAAACCAAAGCAAACAAACTAAAAACAAACCCCAAACGTCCCATTGAAGGGCACATCTCTAAGGGTTCACATCCTCCAACCGAGCCCCACTTCCTAAAGTTTTCCATGACCCCATGAACTATGAATTCATAGATGGATTAACCCATTCATGTGACTGGAACCTGCATGTGCCAATCATCTCCCTGCTGCCCAGTGTCTGAATTCTACTGCCTTGAGAACCAACTGTTCAACACATAGCTCTGAGAGTAGTTTAGCTTCAAATCTCATCTTTCTGCTCTATTATCCATGATTTGTCAATAGTATCTCTCTTCTTGATTGCAACGTAGTTACTGAATCACATGAGGTAAAACTAAACCTGGGAATAAGAGGAAGAACACTCTAGTCTATAGTAGGGAGGCAGGCTAGTTGGTCTGTGAGCTTCCAGGGATTCTGTCTCTGTCTTCCATTTCCAGATTGTGTCGCACTTTACACAGCTTCTGGGAATTCGAACTCAGGTCCTTTCTTCCATGGCAACACGTTACCTACTGAGCCACCTCTCTAGCCCTCGCTTATTTTCTTTATGCTTCTACATTAAGTCTTTGTCCTCCTGGGGGTGTGAGAAAGCTACAAGCCCCCTTCCCACCTTAGCCCATCATGGTGCAGCTTGGGATCTTCTGTGGACCTCAAGAAAACCCAACGAACTCATTTACCCTGTGTCAATATATGCTCATCTTTAATGCCAAAAGCCATTATCCTCCAAATAGTCTGGCCTCACCGAAGAATCCCAAATTAGGGATTACAGTAGGATCTACATTTGATAATAATAATAGCACATTTATTAGCACATTTTCATTGGTGTTTTCCCAATTTGCAGAAACCATTTCATACCTATTAACTTGTTTATTTGTCATTATTAAGAACAGCTGAAGGTCATCAAGACCTGTGTTGGATTGAACATGGGTGTTTGTATATTTTAAACTCATATGTGAGTTTGCATTTAATTTAAACATCCCCCTTGGCGAATGGTGATGTGCAAGCTGAGCTGAATTTTTAAGTGTTCTCCTCTTATGGCAAAGTGGGAATGAGTTGACAAGAACAACATTCTCCTTGTCTCGGACAACTCCCCATGCCCCACACCCTACCCTGCCAGTTTAGCTGCTCAGACTATGATACAGAACCCTTCCATCTGCGTGGCACTTTACAGAGCCTGCTTCTTCTCACATCCTTTTGTTTCCCATTTTTTTCATTTCTATATTCTTTGTTTACACTCCAAATGATTTTCCCTTTCCCGGTTCCCCCCTCCCCATAAGTCCCATAAACCCTCTTCCCTCTGCCAGTTCCCCAATCAACCCCTCCCATTCGTCTGTCCTGATACTCCCCTACAATGCTGCATCAAGTCTTTCCAGAACCAGGGCCCTCTCCTTCCTTCTTCTTGGGATTGATTTGATATCTCACAGCCTTTTTATCATTTACTTTTTAATAAATAACTCTAGGGCAGTGGTTCTCAACTTCACTAATGTTGCGACCCTTTAATACATTTCCTCGTGTTGTGGTGGCCCCAACCATAACACTATTTTTGTTGCTACTTCATAACTGTGATTTTGCTACTGTTAGGAATTGTAATGTAAATCTCTGTTTTCCGATGGTCTTAGAAGACCCCCGTGAAAGGGACATTTGACCCTCAAAGGGGTCACAACCAACAGATTGAGAACTGCTGCTCTTGGGAGTGGGAAGGACAGAGAGTTCATCTAGATCTTTTGTGGGGGCGGGGGTGTAATCTGAGGCATAGACTGATGCAGAGCTTTGTCCAAGGTCACTGTGAGGGGGCGAGCTCCAAAAACTCTTGTAAAAATTAACCTCTCTGCTCATTACCTGGTCTTGCCACTAGGGGTCAGCACAAGAGTGGGATTCAGGGAGAGGAAGTACAAAGGCAAATTCGAGTCCTGTTCCTAAAAGCTGGTTGAAAGAGGATGTTGCCTATGATGGAAACGACTCCGCGCATACTCTGAACCCTGGATTTGCTGTGAGATGCTGGAACACAGGGATTCTGGTGGGGCTGGTGAAAAATGGGATGGAGGCAAAAGAGACCGTTGGATGGCATGAAAGGAGCTTACTGGGGCTCTAGTTCTAGCCCTGGGGCCTTGATGTCTTCAGACGGACATTTGTTGCCTTCTCAGTTTCCCTTCCTGCTACACGGGCCTTGTTAATTCAGAGCAGTGGCTTATAGCCAGTACAGCTTATTAAAATTCTATGAGAGGCTTCCTTCCAAACACTGCGTGCACAGGCCCCACTCCTAGTCTAAGGAGGCAGAACCTCAGGAGGCAGAATCACAGTTGTGTCTTTGCATACAGTTTCTAAGGCTTTCTGCTGAACTCTGGTGTTTTATAAACAGCTAGGCTGGGCCATCACTGGGGCTCTTCCCTGCTTCTCCATGGGCAGTACTAAGAAAGGGAGCTGAGGAGCAACTCCAGTTGCCTCTGAGAATCTTTCCTATTCTCTTGCAAGGAGTGGCTTGAGGCTATCTAGGGACCCTCTCAGGCCTGGTTCTCTGGGTTTCCTGGGCGGAAGGCACAGGACTCCAGAAGTGCCACTTCTGCACACTCAGGCCTCTGGCATCTGCTCTGCCTTCTTTCTCGGGAAGTGTCCTTTCTGTAAAGGGGAACTACCAAGCAGAGCTAGCAGGAAAAGCAAAGGATCCTTAAGGCAGGGGCCAGAAGAAGAGGGGTCTCTGTAGAGACAAAACCACAAAAGGCAGGGCTGAAAGGACTGCTCAGCAGTTAAGAGCACAGTGTGCTTCCAGAGGACCAAGAAGAGTTCGATTCCTAGCACACACACTGATGGTTCACATCAAGTGTTAACTCTGACTCCAGAGGTGTCCTACTCCTCCGATTCCTCTGAGCACTCGCTCTCGTGTGCACAGCTCCTCCACCCCCTCCCCCACGCACAACCCTCTATAATTAAAAAGACATTTTAAAAAAGCTAAAGGCAAAGGAGGACTTTCTGGGCACTAGAGCTAGAAATAAGACTCACTCTTCCCAACTTTCAGTCTCCAGCACTTGATATTCCAGTTTCAACTACAGCAAAGCAGGGGCCATGATCCCCAGAGCGCTAGACTCTGCTTTCCTAAAGACACTGTCACTGGAACAGGCAACTGGTCTTGTTTTGTTTTAAATGATTTTTTAAAGATTATTTATGTATTTTATGCATATTAGTGCTCTATTTTCACTTGTGCCTGAATGTCAGAAGACGGCATCAGATCCCATTACAACCACCATGTGGCTGCTGGGACTTGAACTCAGGACCTTTGGAAGAGCAGTCAGTGCTCATAACCACTGAGCCATCTCTCCAGCCCACCACTAGTCCAATCATTGTCATCGTCTTCCCCAGCCATATCTTGTATGAACTCCATCATCTGTCCTTTTGTTTTCACTGTATTTTTAGTTCCTTTTTGTTTCTCTTCCCCACTAGAATATAAGCTCTAGGAGGGCAGGACCTGTCCCCACACCAGTCACTGTTGTGTTGATAGTAATTAGAAACGTGACTGGAGTGTGAGGATAAATGTTGGCTCCTTGCATAAATGAAATACACAAATGGGGGAACTCAATATATGCAAAGAAGAGATTGCTCCTGATTTCTGTGTCCAAAGTCCAATGTTATAGATCACAGGTGCATAGCACTATGGGAGTAGGATCTCAAATTCAGGGCCAACCTGGGATACATTGTGACACTTTATAAGAGAGAAGAGGAAGAGGGTTTGAGAGAAGAGGAAGAGAGATTTGTATTTATTGCTTTAGACAACACTGGACCCCATGTTGCTCTTTCTCCTGGTTCTCTCTTATGACAGTAATCTCTGCTCCTCTGGAATCAAAGTTTAACATTGCATCACTGATTGTACACTAGGTGTCCAGGACACTAGAAGGGACATTTGATATAGTGAACTGGTGGCTTCTATACCAACAAGCCAATTGCAATTTCCATAGTCTTAAACTGTCTCCAGAGGAATGTCCTTAGCCATAGGTTGTGTCCTCAGGCCTGGCTGGCTAAGGCCATTCAGTGGTCTAGGAGACTGAAGAATGTGGATTACTATTGGAGTCACTCCATTTAACTGAAAATGAGCTAGCAGGGGTAGCTGGGGGCTTAAAAAATGCTGATCATTAGTTGTATATATTAATATTCAGTGTGATGTTTACATGCATGCTAACAATGTGCACAGATTAAATCCAGCCTCCCTTTGTCAACCTCCTCTTCTTCCTAATCTCCAATAATCTCAATTCTACTTTCAAGTAAAATGTTTTGTTAGTTTGTTTATAAAAAACGGGACATTTACTACCAATCTTTCTGGGTTAAGCTTATTTCATTATACTTTTCAGCTCCTCTCAGTTTACTGCAAATGACAAAATTTCATTCTTTTCTTGGCTGAATAGTATTCCATTGTACACAGATATCACATTTCTTCATTCATCCTTTGATAGACTCTGAGATTGCTTCCATCTTTCAGCTACTGTGAACAGTACTGCAGGGAAGGCAGAAGTTTTGCTTCCTTTGGATAGTTCTTCAGTCATGGGATCTCTGAATTCTTTGGATTTATTTTTATTTTTGTTTATGTATATACATGTATGTTTATGAATGCATGCTTGTGTGCATATATGTGCACTTGTGTGCCAGTAGCCGTTGGCACAGTAGATGTTGGATCTCCTAGATTTGCCGTTACAGGATTTCTAAGAAGCCAAGCATGGGTGCTGGGAATTGAACTGGGTCTTCTGTAAGAGCAATGAGCACTCTGTATTAGTCACTTTCTCATTGGTGTGATAAATACCCTATGACCAAAAAATGACTTATGGAAGAAAGAGTTTATTTGGGATTATGGATCCTGAGGGCTAAGAGCCCATCATGGCAGGGAAACACAGCTTCAAGAGGCATAGCTGCAGGATGTGGAAGCCAGGAGCTCACACCTTCAAATCCAAGCAGAAAGCAGAAAGCAGAAATAAGCAGGGTGGCAAGACACCAAAAACCAGCCCTTAGTGGCATACTTCCTCCAAAAGACTGCATCTCCCAAAGATCCCACAACCTCCCCAAACAGCACTGCGGCGGGGGAGCAAGTGTTCAAATATCTGAGGACATTTCTCATTCAAATTACTGTACACTCCCAGGAGAGAGAGAGAGAGAGAGAGAGAGAGAGAGA
>BDUI01002139.1:114704-132562 GCA_002335545.1 Apodemus speciosus | reverse complement strand
GCAGTCTAGCAACGCCCGATGCATTGGAAGTGCTCATGTATAGTAGCCACAACTGTGCTTGTTATTATTCTTATCAGGTTTTTTTTTTTTTTTTTTGCCATCCTCATTATTGTTAGTGTTGTTGTTCTTTTTTGGTTGTTTTTATTCTTCTACATATCCCAGGTATTTTACTTCCCCAAACTCTATGCATCGTTGGTATTTAAGGGCAATAGTGGTACAGAAACCTAAAAGTGCCTTATCCTAAGTCTCATAGTCTGGCACTGAAGGGCAGACACACCTCTGAATGTGGGGCTTGCTTTCATGAAGCTCAAGTCTCTAGGAAGGCTTATTTCCACCTTGGAAGGATCTGAGTTATCTATGTGAGCTGATTTGGGTCAGTCACTGGGAGGCAGGCATCCTGGGCTGGACTTGATTCTATGGGATGCCTAACATCTATCCGTGCAGGGCACTCAGTCACTGCTGCCTCCTCCACCCAACCCCAGCTGAGACTCCACTGAGATAGCTGCATTCCTGAGGAGCTCTCCTGTTTAAAGATAGAGCTGAAGACCTCCTGGGGAATTAGAATAGGTTGGTTTAAGGTAGGGGCTCCTGAGCCTGGCAAAGAAATGCAGAAAAACTTGATCTTTGCGGGCCTTCTATCTCCTGCTCTGCCTCTATCTATCAATATATTGGGCTTTTTCACAGCTGAGAAAAAAAGCTGCTGGGGCTTGGAAGTGCTGGTCAGCATCCAACTGTGACAGAGGGCAGGAGCCCTTGAGTATGAAGAAATTTCGTCCTAAGGAAAGGGACATTTTGTAGGAAGGAAATCATTGGCGGCTTCCTAGCTGCCTGAAATCATCATGCTGGCGACATTTAATATGGTGCCTCTGGTATCTGGGAGAGAACTAAAAGAGAGTTCCAAAGTCACTGGTGAAAACGTTTGAGGCTTGCTAATGAGTAAATTCAGGGTTAGAGGGGATTTACCAACCTAATTGCATAAAGGTGTAGTCTGCCTCTTATGCAGTCCCAAGTTGGTCACAAAGGACATTTGAACTAGAAGGCTCTTAGGGTCACCTAGCTGTCTCATTTGTAAACTCATATGTTTGTCAAAATCACCAGAGTTAAGCTCTACTCCTTAAGGTTCCCATTAAATATATATGGGGAGTCACTTAGGCACCCGTATTAGGAAATTGTTTTGCTCCAAGAGTAGACCCAACCAAACCAACTGAAGTAGGGGGAAGGTGGATCATGGCTTACAGGTCTAGGAGATAAACTTCATCCTGGCAGGGAAGGAGACAAATGAGCAAATCACATCCAGTCAGTGAGCAAGAGGGATGAATAATGTGTGCACCACGCGCCATTTCTTAATTTTATTCAGTTTATAACCACAGCCCATGGAATGGCGCTAGGCACATTTACAGTGGGGTTCCCCCCCCAACTTAATTCAGAAATGCCCTCACGGACACGTTCAGAGGCATGACTCTTTTGTAGGTCTAGATTCTGTCTAGGTGACAATATAAACTATCACAGCTTGACACCCAAGCATATCATTTATAATTCATAACTTTTCACTCCCTTCCCGCCCCCCCACAGGCCCTTGTCCATCTCATAATGAAAAATATAATCAGTTCAACTTCAGGAGTCCCTGTAGTCTTTTAACGGTTCCCATACTGTTAAAAGTCTAGGTCTCATCTGAGACCCAAGGCCATTTCTTAACTGTGAGAAACTATAAAATACAAAAAAAGCTACATAGTTCCAATACATAATGGCACAGAATAAACATCCCCAGTTCAAAAGAGAAGAAAGGGGGACAGCAATGATAAAATGGACCAAAGCAAGACCAAAATCCTGCATTTCTAGGTCCAGCGTGGGAACTTGTGATGAAATCATCTGGGTTTCAAAGGGTTTGAGTAGCCCCACCCTTCCATCTCTCCTGCCTGGAGCACATTAAGCCTCTTACTTGGGCCAGCCCTACTCTTTTTTCAAGAGACACACCGTGGGGCTGGCATCACCAACATCTTGAACTCTTCATTTGAACCTATGTTTAACATTCACAGTGTCATGCAATCAGTAAACATGCAGTATAGGGAACCTGACCCTGCCACACATCGCCTAGCCCCAGGAACCTTCTGGAACTTTGTCGTAAGCCTGCATTGTGTCCTCACCTTTCATCTTTCATGTCTACAAACCCAGTACACTAAAGGCGATGCTGCAGCATTCTGCCTGCTGCTTAAGATGCAGCCCGAGCCCCTTAGGCCTTAATTGTTGAAATCTCTGTGTGCTAAGCCTAGAGAAACATTTTCCTAGTTTATTTTTGTTTCAGGAAAGATTTCACTATGTAGCTCTGGTTGTCTTAGACCTCACTATGTAGACTAAACTCACACAGATCCACTTGCCTCTGCATCCTGAGTGCTGGGATGAAAAGTGTGTGCCACTATGCCCAGCTTTTTATTTAAAGTTGGGAACCACTGTAGTAGAATTCGCAATTAGACTCTCCTTTCAAATGAATTTGCATTTCCACAAGATAAAGGTCCCACAAGATAAAGGGCACGAATCCTATTGTCTCAGTGCTCAGTCAGGTTTCTCTCTCTTTTCTTTTCTCTTTTCTTTTCTTTTCCTTTCTTTTTTCCCTCTCCTTTCCTTTCCTTTTCTTTTGTTTCTTTCTTTTTAATAGTTATTTATTATTGTGTGGGTTTGCGTATCTGTGTATGTTGGTATATGTGTCCCAGTGTATACATGGAGATCAGATGACAACTTGGTGAAGTTGATTCTCCTCACCTTTATATAAATTCTGGAGATTGAACGCAGGTCTCCAGGCTTGTTTGACACATGCCTTTCCCTGCCGAACAGCTGGTCTAAGGCTTCTTTTTTAATAATGCTGATCTCTTTAACAGTTACAGCTACTTCTGGGCCAGTAAGGGACTCAGTGGATAAAAGTGCTTGTCTTGCAAGCCAGAAGATATGAATTCAGTCCCTGTAACTCACAGTAGAAGAAAGGAACCAATTCCAAAAGTTGTCCTGTAACCTCCACAGACATGCTGTGTCACATATGCATGCATAACACACACACACACACACACACACACACACACACCAGATGCTCAATAAAATTAAAAAATAATTACAGCTTCTTTTGAGCCTGACTCCTTCTCTTCTGAACATTATAAACTGGACCTCCACTGTGTGAATTTCTCTTCATATTCAGGTCTTCTGAATTACCACCATAATGACCTATTAGCCTCTGCTTACAGCATCAAGGGCTTTTGTAGCCCAGAGTCCTAAACTCTTCCATATGGCACTCACAAACCATTTCCACAAGCCTAGGAGCACAGTCAAGTTAATTGCAGCAACCATCCCACTTTCCATATCCGTTTTTGCTCTGGTAGGTTTTTTTTCATTGCTGCAACGCAATCCCTCGCCCCCCCAAAAAAGTAAAAGCAAGATATTTACATGATCTGAATAGAAGCCAGGATATGAAAATCAGCTTAAGAAAAGAAGTTGTTTGGCCTTATACTTTCCAGGAGAGTACTTCATCGTGGTAGAAAAGGTCTGACAGCAGGAGGCGTCTCACCGTGCTTTGTCTACAGCTAGGAAGCAGAAAGTGGGAGGGAATGCCTGTGTTCAGCAAGCTTTCTCATTTTTTTAAGCAGTCTGGGACTCCAGTCCAAGGAATGGTCCCTCCCACATTTAGAATGGGTTGACCTACCTCAATTAATTTAATCTATGTAATCCTTTACAGATATGCCCAGAGACTTGTCTCTTTTGTGATTCTGTATTCTTTCAAGTTGACAATATTAATCACCACAACGTGTATATTTTTTTTTAAAAAAATATGCACCACATTTGGGAAGCACGGATATAATCTAATGTTCTCACATTTACAGATGGGGAAAAACTGAAGCTCAGGGAGGCTTGTGTTCATGGTCAAGTTGGCTACTACTTCACTTGACATCGGAGGCCTACTGGGATCTGTTTCTAACCTAACCTAACCTTATCATACCAGATATGTACCCTTGGGATTGGCATAGAAAATATAGGAAACTAGTTAAACTGAATTTCAGACACACTAAGGAAGGATATATTGCCTTTCTAAACTTCAAATTTGATTGGCAGACCTATAGTTTTTTTTTTATTTGTTCAATACAGCCACTTTGTGCACCATTTGCCACAGACCATCTGAGTAAAGTTTCACATATGCAATTACTGAACCACTCCTTTTAGATCTTTGAAAACACTATTTCCCCTGTCTGGAATACGTATATTTCCCCAATTCTACCCCATCTTTCAACCCAAATATTATCTCTTCCCTTAGGTCTTTTAAATCCCTTGAACAGACTGTCACCTAGGCTCCAATAACACCTTTCCTATCTCTCTACTTCTGTCTTCTAGGGTTCTATTTTAGATCAAAGCTCTTTGTCTACTTGGCTTAATTCTCCTATGCAACATGAGCTAGCTCTGTGCTAGGGCAGGGGTCATGTTTGAGCAGAGGGTCAAGTGTAAAAGCATAGGCTTTGGGTTCAGATGACTTTTATGTGTACTCCAGCCTGTAAGTTTTCTATGTGACACTGGATAAGATTTGCCACCATTTTTTAATGGTAAACATATTTTATTTCATCTATGATCCAACAGTTCTACTTCTAGGCACTTATCCATGAGTGATAAAATCATGTTCATAACAGTCTAAGAACCTATGTAATACCTATTCTAGTAGTAAAAGTTGGAAAAAAAGCTTCATATGTCCACAAGCAAGTGAATGAACTGCACTGTATTTATAACAACAAAATATATGTCACCTCTCTGAAACTCAGTTTCCTCATCTGTAAAGTGTGAATTCCAAGAATAGTTTCGATATAGATTTGCTTTTAAAACTAAATGGGATAAAGCTTTGATGGTATTTTAGACCAGAAGTAGGATACATGAAGTGCTCAATAAATGGTGAGTGTTGTTATAAATTGTTGTAAAATGCTGTCCTCTGGGCTTAACAGCCACTACACAATGTTTGTTTGTTTGTTTTTCTGGGTCTGATTTACTGGGTCTGATATGTTAATCTCTGGTTACATTAACATTTTTAGGAGCAAACTTTCCCGTATAGTTTTTCTTCCTTCCAATATGCATTTCTGCAATTACATACATATATTTCTGTGCATCATATATTTACATGTATTTTTAACTACAAAAATTTATTCACAATATTTTATTGTTAAAAGGGGTTTTGTTTTTATATATAAATAATTTCTATTATTTAATTTTACATGTCTTTTGTATTTACATCATTTTCTCTCTTCCTTCTAATTTCTATCAAGTCCTCCCATTCCCTGTATATATATATATACACACACACACACACACGATACATATGTAGATATGATATGTATGATATTTGTGTATATCTACATGAGTAAATATGTAAATATGGCACGCTGAATCCCTTTAATATGTATATTTTAAGGCTGACTACTCAGTACTGGATAACTAGTTAGGGGGCTCATCCCAGGGGAAGACTGATTCGTCTTCTCTCAGCAATCATTAATTGCTTGTAGTTCTTCCTCTAGAGGTAGGACCTTGCTGATTTTTTCCAATCCATATTTGTATTTCAACTGGTGTTGTCATTGTTCGTGTTTTGTTTAGGTGACCATATTCTTGGGATTTCATGGGTACAGCTCCCCTGTTATATATAAGAGGGACACATATTGCAGCAGATGTCTAGCTCATGGTGGTTTTTGTCATGGCAACAGAAAAGGAGCTAAAACATTCCCCCATTGCATTCATGTTTCTATAAGAAAGTCCAGTATATTCATTGGTTCCCCAAGCTAAATTTGGATGGAATGGTGAGTTTGGACTGTTGCTGGTATATGTCTTTCCAGGAAAAGTTCATGTAACACAAATCCTCATCTCTGTATCTTCGAGGTAAAGATCTTACTGACCATTAAAATCTACCAGATGAATTAATAAGTGAATGCATGACTGAAAGCAAAGGGCCATCATATAAGGTCATGTCTTCTGTTGGTAGAATGTGCTGGATGCCAGTCTGAGTAACTTTTCGTTGAAGAAGATGCATGTACACTGGAAAGCTGTTCCCTCATGGGACATTTCTGCTATTGAATGCCTGTCTCTAATAGCATAGCTATTACAGCTTCTCGGCAGAGAAGCAAACTGATGTTTGGAGATTGTAGCACAAATGTTTGTCTCCTAGGAACTTTTGTGCACTTCTAGTCTTCCAACGGTGGTCAGAAAAGAAAATCAAACTTTTCAAAATTTCTTCTTTCATATATACCTTGTCTAATACCCAGTAGATGTCCAATGAATATTTAAGGAATGAATTGCTAGACAATAAAAGGTAGGGTGTAAATAGATAAATATGCAAATGCTTTTGTGTGTGTGTGTGTGTGTGTGTGTGTGTGTGTGTGTGTGTGTGTTTTGAGACTGGGTTTCTCTGTGTAGTTCTGGCTGTCCTGGAACTCACTCCATAGACCAGGCTGGCCTCGAACTCAGAAATCTGCCTGCCTCTGCCTTCCAAGTGCTGGGATTAAGGCGTGCAAATGCTTTTAATGCAATGTAGATTTTACTTTTCCTTTAAGAAATTTAATCTCAATTGTTGATTTGCATGTGTGCTGGCTGGAGTCTGCTCAGTGCCACAGCAACATCACAGGTCACAGGACTTGCTTCTCTCTCTTTCCACCATGTGAGTCTCTCAGGGCTAGAAGTCAGGCTGTCACGCTCATTGACTCTGATTTTACTCTTTCTTTTTGCCTACTGTGTAACTGATTCTGCTCTGCCATGGGATGCCTGTCTGAGTGTGTAAGAACCTTTTATGGGCCTAGTTTTTTAGGCTCTGGAGGCTGATAGGAACCTGGAGCTTTCTTACATTGAGGCCTGTGCTTCAATCTTTGGGTGATTTAGAAAGCTGTAACTGTGTCATTGGTTACAGACTTTGATGCTGGTACCCAAGCCTCTCTGTGAGCAGAAGCAGGACTCCCCACCATACCACGGCTGCCACCTGCAGATTAAAAGATTTATTT
This sequence comes from Apodemus speciosus, assembly GCA_002335545.1. Lineage (NCBI taxonomy): Eukaryota > Metazoa > Chordata > Mammalia > Rodentia > Muridae > Apodemus > Apodemus speciosus. The sequence goes on along the minus strand of BDUI01002139.1, from coordinate 125,564 downwards.
CATTAAAAGCACTAGGACTACAACTTTCCTAGGAAGCAGGAGTCCTCGATCCAGCCACACTTGAGCTCTGCCAATGGCCTGCTGCGTGCAACTGGGTAACCCCTTTCCTTATTCAGGTCTTGCATTTCCTTTTTGCACAGTGAGATCTTTCAAACTGGGTGCTCTGAACGAATTCTAGCTCAGAGGTTCCAGGACGTTCCGATATGGTTGAATTTGGATCTTCTAATACAGTGTTTCTCTAAGTTTCTCTAAATTCTCTAAGTGGCTTAAGAATCCCGGAGAACCTTTTCTTTCCACAATCTTTAAATCTTTATTTTTTTTTAATTTTGAGATTGCATTTTAATTTCAATATTTCTCCCTTCCTTTTCTTCCCTCCAAATATACCCCATGTACCCCTCCCTGCTCTCCTTCAAACTCATGACCTATTTTTAAAAATAAATTGTTATTGAATCCATACACACACACACACACACACACACACACATTCTCAAATATAACCGGTTGAGTCCACATAATGTTACTTGTATGCACATTTTCAGGGCTGACCATTTGGCACTGGACAGCCACTTGGTATACTCTTCCCTGGGGAAGAGCACCTCTCCTGTTGTACTGAGGTCAGCTGGGGCATTTCCCCCATGTAGTTTGATTTGTTTCTTGGCAGCCTTCTTGTTTTGGTTCACGTTTGGGAAGTCCTGGGCAAAACTTTCCTAGTGCAGCTTCTGATGTTTCTAGGAGACACAGTGTCACAGCAAAGTCTGTATGCACAGGTCTGCATCCTGGTCCCGATAGACACACCCACAAAACACTCCCACACCTAAGACTTAGGGAACATTGTAAAGGGGCAGAAAGATTGCAAAAGCCAGAGGACCCAGAACCCTTTAAAAGAAAACTTAAGTCTCCCATCAGAAACTATATATCTATGGAAGGAAGGATTTCTTCATATATTTTAACCTAAACCACATCTTCAATGAGCTGAATGCAGAGGCTGCTATGAGAATCGAGATGTAAGATACTAAATCCAGAAATGTAAAGCAATGACACTCAGTGGCTTTCTCTTTGTTCTGTAAATATTGCTTACAGATTTTATAAAATATGTTCTAAATATTTATTTATGCTAGCATTAAAATTTTTAAGTATGTTTTAAAAGACAGTCAATATTCTTTAGGTATTTCCATCTTGACTCATAATATGATAATACTGCTAGATGTAAGCCAGACAAATGAAATTCCATGGAGCCCTTCATTTTTAATAGTGCAAAGCAGTCTTGTTTCAGCGTTTCTGATGTGTTCTTTTGTTTTTGATCTGCCACAGTGATTTATTGAGGCATTAATAATACAAGTATACATTAACTGATCCACAGTCAAAAGTGGCAGGTCCCTAAGAAATCTACAAGCACTTAAGTAAATCAAAATGCATATTATCTTGTCCAATCTGACAGTCTTTTGTGTGGGGGACAGAAGGCTAGTGATTGACAGGGTCTCAGTAATGCACAGTGATTCTGATTGGACCTTTTGTACAAAACCTTGTTCCCAGTAGCATACACCCACCAATAAAGACTTCAGTACAAAAAGATAACCCTATGCACTACATTTAAGTAGAAACAAGATATACTTCTGAATGTGTGTTTTCCCCAAGAGTACATAAAAGAAAAGAAAGATAAAACAAACCAACAACAACAAAAACCCAAAGCACACAGTAACACAAAGCTCTGTATGAAAGGTCTTACTGGTACAGCTACAACATTGTTTATACTGAAAACAGAAGCTCCCATCCACAATGCAGTGGGAGAATCCCAACTCGGTTCAAGTTAACAGAAACCAAAAATGGAATAAAAGGGAGAAAGAGGGGCAGAGAGAAGGGGAGGAGGTAGCAGTAGGAAGGAGGAGGGACAAATGACATACCATCCCAAAACAGTTTAAAATTTAATAAAAACAGGAAACAGAATGGAGGTCTGGAGGGGCAGGTGGGCTGTTGACACATTTGGTGAATGTGCTGGCACACGGCTGGCACACGGCTGGCACACGCAGGCCCTTAGTTGGCGAACCGCTTGGTCCACCGTCTGGCCATCCGGTCGTGCTCCGCTCTGTTGGTCATGTACTGTGTGGCAATACTGCCCACCAGAGGGTCATCAGGGTTGCAGTCTGCAAGCAGTGAGCAGATGGACAGGAGGACTTTAGAGATGGTCAGGGCTGGACTCCAGTTTTCCTTGAGGATGTCCAGACAGATTACGCCCCGGCTGTTGATATTGCAGTGATAGATTCTTGTTCGGAAGATGACCTTCGGGGGTTTAAATGGATAATCTGGTGAAAAGGTAACGTCAAGATTGAACACCCCTCCTTCATAGACAGATCCTGGGGGTCCCAATATAGTTGACCTCCATTCATAAATGTTGTCTCCTTTGGGTTCAGCACTACAGTTGGGAGGGGGATCCAGCGTGATTTCTGCAAGCTCCTTCTGAATTCTTTGGGCACTGGTTGACAGTTTCACGGCTCTCTTGCTGGATGTCTTCCCCTCCGTTTTCTTGGGCTCAACTTGTCCTCGCTCAGGTTCCTGCTGAACACTCTCCGGCTGGTTCCCATCAGAACTTCCTCCGCTAGTGCTTGGACTGCCATCAACTCTCTGCGCCTCATTGGACATCTTAGATCCTCACAGCGCCGCGCTCCAGCCCAGCCGCGCGGCTCGGACGCCGAGTCCCAGAGTGAAGCTGCGGCCTCCGCGAGCCGTCACAGCTGCCCGCGGTCCACCCTCCTTTCTGATGTATTCAACTCATCACATTCCGTGTTACCAGGGCTCTGTTTGAACAATAGCCGGCACATAGTTACCTTGGAAATAAGACCTCTCTACCTTCTTCTCCACCTTTGGCCATACTGGGCCTTCCTTCTCTTTTACTTGGGTTTCTTGATATAAAATGTTCATTTGGTCTCTAGACAGGATACCCCATTGTGGGCAGCACCAGTGGATGGATGAAAAAATGAGGCAGCTGGAAAAGCGAGCGTTGACAAAGTAGCCTCCACGGCTGCCTGTGCACAGCTGTCCAGCCACTCCCATTCTACCTTCCTTAATTGTTCACATTCTGCAAATCCCTCACCCTACGAAAGAACACTCACTGCCCATGCTGTGGACCCACTATGACAGGCTTTGGTCAGGTCAGGGACGCCCACTTGGGCTTAGAGCCCTCATGTGTGTGGAGAAGGAAAAGAGAATTGAAATCTTGTGTGAATGGCAACTCCCTCTTCACATCAGACCCCCTTGTTCCTTCCTTAATAATGACAACACCCCCAGAGAGATGCATAGAGATTTCCATGCTCTCAATAAAATCAGGAAACCTTAGAGTCCCTCCTAAGGTGATCACACAACCCCATAGTAGCCAGGATTAGATTTGAACTCACATGAAGATGGTGCCACTCTTCTTCTAGAGGCAGTATCTCAGGAGTATCTCAGACAGAAAAAGGAAGAAGGGACTAACATTTAAAGCGTGTTCAGTGGAACTCAAGCACATTATCTCACTAGCTCCTAGCAGCATAAGCGTGAAGCCACAGCTAGGCTTAAAGAAGGGATGGGGCTGTGATGAGGGCATAGTGCTAGAAGATAAACTCAAGATTTAAGTCCGCCAGGCTCCAAAGCATTTGCTTCTTCACTAATGGCTAATAAAATTTGTTGAGAACTTAAATTATGCTAGCCCCAGCTCTAAATCCTACACCTTGTTCAGTTTAACTGCCCAGGGAAAAGGTGCCCTTATTATCTCTTGTACAGATAGGAAAACTAAGGCATTAATAGGCTTAGGCCACCCAGTTAGAGAGTAACAGAAGTGGGTTGGAATCTGGGCAGGCTACTTGGGAAGCTCATGGGACTTGACCACTTCAAGGCTACAGTCCTGTGGAAGGTCAGGGTTGAAACGGAAGTCTGTGGCTTTCTAAGGTCAGTGTGGAATGCTGTTCACTGTTGCTTGCTAAATGAATACCCAAAGCCACAGAGGATGTACTTCCTCCCAGTGGCTGAATCTAAAGACAGAGATAGAGTCCAGAAAGCAAGGGATTATGCAGTCATTGAAAGCAGCCACACTCTGGCCCATAGCGGCTGTTCCATAGCAGTCTGTGCTCAGGGTTCTGGCTGAAGGGGCAGGCTCCACGTTCAAAGGAGTGCTTTCTCTCTGCCATGGCTTGACATGCCATGTAGCAGAGCTTCTTGTTCAGCCCTGCACTCAACCGGAGGTGGTTGAGGAGGAGCCTCTTGCTATCTTAGCCTTCGCTATCTTTCTGACCAGACCCCCCATGTAAGGTAACTCTCAGACCAGAGCTAGGGACAAAGTGGGAATAAAACTCTGTAACCTCCTTGGGATGTAAATGGGGAAACTGAGGGTCACAGGGTAAGCTGTAAACAGATCTGGGAGCAGACTCTAAATTAATTGCAAGACAAGACTATTGATGGGCAAAGTCCTTAAAGGCAGGCAAAGGTTTGCTCAAAACAGACTTGGGACCCTTCAGGGTCTCAGAACTCGACCCTTTGCCATACCAATTTGGCCTCTGAAAGGGAAGTAAGGCCTGGGGGGGGGGGAGTAAGTTATTCTGGGCTTTGTGGTGACGGGCATGGCCCCCCCCACACACCCCAGAGACCCAAGCCTGGCTCTGTGCCATGGGGTCCCTGGGAACCTCTGGACACCAGCCATGGCACCCTGCCTTCTGAGGTCTAGGGAAGGGTGGGTGCCCTGTGGAAGGATCACTGTTTTCTAAATGGCTTCCTGCCCAGAAAGCCTCCAGAACTGCCCAGTGTTCTATTACTGCTAATAGAACTGACTTCATAACATCCACAGGGTTTGAGTTTAAATTTTAAGACTTGAAGGGCTCTTGGCACGGTGCAGATAAAGGAAGGAAGCCATCAGCCCTTCAGAAGATGTTCCTTAAAACATATACACCCAACCTATGTGAGCTAGAGGAGAGCTGATCTGCCCTGAGGCAGGAGGATGGATGAAATGCCCTTTGCTGTTTCAGGGGTGTGGTCTGACTTTCTGCAGACTCTCAGGGGCCGCCCAGGAATTCTGAGAGACGTCCTTGTCCACAGCAGGGATTTTCCAGACTTGCCTTGGACCTAACTCCATAACGGGGCTCAGATCCGTGACAGAATGAAACCCCTAACCCTGCTTCTCACTGTACAGGCTGGGAACATCGAGACCCAGAAGGCTGTGACCTCTGCGGGGTGCCAGACTGAGGCAGGATTGCTGGCTTTAGACCTGGGCTGGGAAATGACACCCCGCGGCAGAGATCGGAGTTCGTCTGAAGGATGTCTAAGGCCGCAGACTTTCCCCCCTTGCACCCACTGGCTCCACACCTTCCTTGTTTTCCCCGTATAGGATCTGCTCCTCGGCCCTTTCCCGGCAGTTTCCTCCGCTTCCATGTGATCTCGGTGGTGCCTGGAGCCCCCCAGGGACAGCTCATATGTTGCTTAGAAGGCCAGGAGGCAGTCTGGCCCGTGAACCTATGCACAGGTAGCAGGATGAGCCTGTGAGTCAAGCAGACAGTCTGGACAACCAGGCTGGGGAAACTAATATTCAGGGAATTACAATCAGTGTCGCTGTCCCAGCCAACTGGCTAACGGTGCGGAGTTTGAATCAGTGACCCGCCTCCTGGTCCCTCCTCCTTAGCCAGCCTCTCTCCCTCCCTCCTTCCTTCTTTCCAGTCTTTCCCTCCCTTCACTCTCCAGGAGGGGCCTGCCCTTGTGCTGCTGTCCGCCTCTGCGCTCCCAGTGCGGCTGATGGAGCACAGGGATAGGGCTGGCTCTTACAGAGCCCTAGGTCTCTTCTGGCTTTCCCCCTAGATAGAGGGTTCACGCCCAGCAGAGTCCTGCCGAGTGCCTTCAGCTTCTCATGTCCCACTATGCCTCTGCTGGATGTCTTCTGGGCTTGCTTCAGGAAAGTGAAGGTAAGCATCTGGCCAGCTGCAGCCCAGCCAATGCCTCCTGTTGGTTGGGGAAGCAGGCAGCTGAGCCCATTGCATGATGACTGGGGAGGCCTGGCCCGCTTCCGAAACTGGGCTTTAGCTCTTGGAGCCAGATAAGGCTAGATTCAACCCCTGCCCTTTGTCACTTAACGGAGTCTCCGAACTTTTACAAGTAAGCTAGTTGTCTCTGGCTTCCGAAGCCTGCCACAATGATAAAATAGTTGACTTTTTTGAGCTTCAGTTTTCCAGCTTTAGAATGAAGATAGTTAAACTGGCCTAGGAGAGTAAGGAGGCTGCTATTACTGTTTACATAGTAAAATATTTGCAAATATAAAAAGCTAAGGTGTGAGGTTTCTAGCATGATGCCTGGCATTCGACATCCATACAAGTAGTGGTGTGTATTATTATCATTATTATTATTATTATTATTATTATTATTATTATTATTATTATTATTTGAAATCCATCAACATGTAGCAAGCATCTACTGTGTACTAGGTACTAGGGAGCTACATAAGACAGAAAGGGTGTGGCTTGTATCCTTCAAGAGGGAATGAGAACCATGACAGATGTTCATCAAACCCTCATTACATGCCAAGCACTAGACTACACAGCCAGCCAACCAGGCACTAAAGAGTTGGTGAAGGCCTGCTCTGTCCTGGTCATGGGAAATGTGGGAACACAGCAGAATCTATGGGAATGTGGAATGCAATTTCTGTTCTCAAGAACCAAGACACTAACATGTATTTAGTATCTGCGTGCACCAGACTGGGGTGACCCTTACCACTATCCAGTAATTTCTTCGATACTTGCGGAAGAGACACTATATATGGCTAAGTAATACAATGTCACTCAGCTATGACTGGCACTGTTAGGCGTCTGGATGCTAACGTCTATGCTTTTCTTGATATGGTATAGCTCCTCAAAGTACAGACTCCTGGGAAGACTTTGGAGCAACTAGGCTGACTGTAAGATAGGACTGAAGACTTGCTGGGCTTTTAGGAAGGGAAGCCCCATTCCATCCAGGGGGACTTGGAAAGATTTCACAGAAGGTCACATTTGGATTGAGCCTGAGGGTGGAAGGAAGAGAAGAGTTTGTCAGGCCACAAAGAGGGGCAGGAGATTCCAGGCAGGCCTGACGGAGGGAACTACATGAGCAAGAACCAGCAGAGGGTGCTGGGTCTGAAAGTTGGTGTATGGTCGGTGGGCTGAAGGTAGGGTGCATTTCATGGTGACTGGTTGGAAGAGAGGGGCACAGAGAGTAGGAAATGGGGTTTGAAATTGATCTGGGGGCTAATGGTCTTCTTTTACTGGGGATTTTTTTTAGTGAAAAGGTTTGCTTATATATGGTAGAATTGAAGAAAAGCAAAGACAATGTGCAGTTTTTGAATATACAAATTAATTCCACTCAATGCAGTACTCTTTATTTGGAAATTATTGAGTCTTTCCTATGGTTTTAGGGTTCAGACGATATTTCTTTTTTTTTTTTCCGAGACAGTTTCTCTGTGTAGCCCTGGCTGTCTTGGAACTCACTCTGTAGACCAGGCTGGCCTCGAACTCAGAAATCCGCCTGCCTCTGCCTCCCAAGTGCTGAGATTAAAAGCATGCACCACCACTGCCCGGCTTTTTTTTTCCCAGATGATATTTCTTTTGCAAAAGAAGACTGAGAGATATTTCAGTGTCTGTTTTCATCAAATTTAAAAATATATATATTTAAAAATATCAGTATCCTTACCTGTGAAATCTTGACGTCCAGGGACCTGGGGAGTTGATTTTAAGAAGGTGGGCATATAATTAAATGGGTGGGGTCAGGAGAAGCTCTCCAGCAGCCAGAGCAGGCAAGGGTGATGTGGAAGGGTGGAGGGAGGGGCCAGGACAGTGAGAGCTGCAGTGGTCATGGCGACAGGATGGACAGGGAGCAGTGGGGAAGAGTTGGGTAGAATGAAGACAATGAAGGAAGGGAACTGAAAGTGACTTTGGTGTTTGATACATCAGATGTTTCTCATCTACTATTCCATCAATGGACTATGCGAGATGCTTGACGAGAACTTACATTACATTCCTTTGTACCCATTAGCCCAAGGTGCTCAGCAAACCCTCCTGGTTTATGACAGTTTCTTAGGAGCCACTGGACTAGAGAAATTGAAAGAGAAGGTCAGAGATCTCCAACCCATGCACAAGAAACATTTATGATTCCATGCATGGATGTGCCCATGAACACAAAACATATATGATGTGCATTGGTGCACATTCAGCCATATACATATAGGCATATTCAAGTATGAGTACATACAAAAACACATGAATGTAGGTGCACAAACAGATAACACACATATACAAGTATATAGATCAGCAGTTCTCAACCTGTGGGCCACAACTCCTTTGGGTGTAGTCCAATGACCCTTTCACAAGGGTCACCTAAGACCATCGGAAAATGTAGATATTCACATTATGATTCATAACAGTAGCAAAACTACAGTTGGGAAATAACAAAAATACTGTTATGGTTAGGGGTCACCACAACATGAGGAATTGTATTAAAGGCAGCAGCATTAGGAAGGCTGAGAACCACTGATGTAGGTACACACACATATAACTGCAGACCCTTCCAAGAACATGTATAAAGACATATAGATCCAGGCATAGCCACAAAGTTATGTAGAGTAAAAGATCACGTGTGCACTCGTGCGCACACACGTACACGCACACACACGCACACATGCACAGAGCAGGGGCTGGGAATGCAGGAGTCCTGTGGTCATATATGATCTTTAGGAGATACAAAATGATATACCATTAGATTCCAGGGCTAAAAGGCAGCTTGCCAGACATATTTAACTTGGATCTCTTGTCCCTCTCCCTCTTCTAACACTGTCATTTTAAGGCCCCAGCCAAAGGCTGGATGCTCTGGACCTGTCAGCCTTCTCAAAGGAAGATGCTGTCCTGAGTTACCTTTCCTTTCTGAGCCAGGCCTCCCTATGAACAGTTACACAGCTATGGGAAAACCACCTGAAGGTGGTCAATGGTTGTGCAGAGTCTGCTGTAGTTGAAAGTAAAACCCTGTCAGATCATCTAGTTCTGCCTTCTTGGAACCCTGATAGGGAAACCAAGCTCCCACAACTTTGTACCCCATGAATGGAGGAAGAAATCAGACAAAGTGGGCTTAAGTTCCACCACAAACCTTGGTCCATGAATTTTAGCTATGCACCTTTGCACATGACCTGTGTGAGCCGCAGCCTACAGGCCTATGGAAGTTTATTGCCTGTGTTGGCAGCTCAAAGAAACTATGAGGACCCCATGAGCTTGTCCTGCTAAAAGCAGATTTCCAAGCAGCACACTGGGTGCGACCAAAGCAAAGGGCAGGGTTTATTCTGTGTTTGGAGAGTGAGGATTAGGATCTCGGTTCTTGTCTAATCCTTTGTCACCATTATCTCTTGGCTCTCTACTTTGACCCTGCCTTGGTCTAGGGACAGGAGTGACTACTTTTGTAACTGAGGCTGACAACCCAGAAGCAGGGGATACTACAAAGGGGCAAGAGGCCAGTCCAGGCCTTAGAATTGTTTTTAGTTTCTCCAGTTTAGGGATATCCTAAGCAAAGGCATTAGGGTGTGAAATGAGGCCAATACACAGGACCTAATGTGTCTTCCCCAGAGTCAGCAGGGCTGGGAAGGTAGCTATGGTCACCTCTCTGCACAATCAAGCATGCACAAGACCCTCCCTCCATACGGTTGGGCTAGTCATTTCCTTGATTCTTTGACATGACCTTTTGCTCTCTCCCAGAACCTAGCTTGGCACTGTGTGCATAATAAGCATGGCTATGACTCCCCTTCCTGTTTCAGTTGAGCATACCAGTTCCTAGACGATATGCCTCTGACAGGTAGAGTTCCATCTCTGTCGTCACCTCTGGGTGACTTTTGAGAGGGTTTCATGTCCCTATTGTCCCTCCTTTCCTTCCTCTTAAATCTTAAGTATATAATTGCTTAGTATCAGATATGAAAGGAGCTTAGAAGTCGCCCATTCCCCCTCCAAACTACTCATGAGGACGCTGGGGCCTGAAGAGCAGGGAGGTACCTAAGGTATTATGAGGAGTCAGGATACAGGCTGATCAAGCGTAGTCTCTTCTATCTGTATTCTCTCTACCGATGATGTTAGAAAATTCAAATGCAGATTAAACATGGTAAAGTCCAACAGTGGTGCTAGGTGGGGGTATTGACGATGCACATTGCACCCACATATACCCAGTGTACCCACATATACCCAGTGCACATAGGTGATGACAGCCCCCACCCACCAGGAGCCTGTAGTTGAAATCAAGGATAGAGAAGTCTCTAGTACACCGTGAAGGCTCAGAGAAGTTAACCAGCCAGGTGTCAACCAACATGGCCCAGCATGCCTTGCGCCAGTCACCATATTCATGTATTGAAATCATGCACTGTATTCCTGCACTGAGCACGTGTGTGTAGGGCTCTCCCCAATTCACCCATGCGCTTAGTCTCAAGCGCCCTCTCTTGTAGACGCTCTCTTCCAAGTACACATGGGACTTCTACATGGCTACTCTTTTTGTTTTCTCTTTATGTTTGCTTTTTAAAAACTACGTCTCACTATGTAGCTCAGGCTGGCCTTGAATCCAAGACAATTTGTCTGCCTGAGACTTAAGTCCTGGGATATGTTTGTACTCAGCAACCAGCTCCATGTGGCTCTTCAAACATTTGTTTCTGTGACAGTGAGATTTCCCACTCACCACGAAGTCCCAAATTCATGCACATACATACATGCACATGAGGTGAGCATGCATTGTCATATGTGCATGCTCATATAAACCATGCTAGACTACACCTGGCTGGTTAATGTCTATGAAATTTCCCAGTGTACTAGACACTTCTCTACCCACGATTTCTTCAACTGCCGGTGGGTAAATGAGGGTTGT
>BDUI01002139.1:76625-89328 GCA_002335545.1 Apodemus speciosus | reverse complement strand
TCTCTCTCTCTCTCTCTCTCTCTCTCTCTCTCTCTCTCTCTCTCTCTCTCGTCTCTTTTTGTTCATGGTCCAGGCTGATCTGGAACTCATTATGTAGTTCAAGATGGTCTTGAACTAGTGATTTCTGTGTTTTAGCCTTGTGAGCACTTGGATGAAGGCATGCACCACGACCCCTGGCATTTCTCTGCATTTGCAAACGGAGATCCCAATACTCTGCTTTTAGATTGTAGGATCTAAGGGTGAGGAGGGAATGAGAGTATTCAGACAAGACGTAGATGATAATTACCAAATGATGGTTCCATTACCGTGGTCACTAACTCAGGCAGCAGAGTGGTTTAAAGGAGAGAGTTTTCCTTCCATCCAGAAATCTGACTTGAGATCACAAAAACATCTGCTGAGGCTCAAGGAATGAATCCCCAGGCCTCTGGGATAGAGGCTGCTTATGCTGAATCGGGATTCCAGAGCCCCAACCCCCCACTCCAGGGAGGCCAGAGCATTCAGGCCAGAGAGGAATTGCTGATAGATGGATGGCAGGATCAGAAGTGCCTGGTGACCAGGTCTCTAAAGTGCAGGTGTGCTTTGGCAGGATCAGAAATGCCTGGTGATCAGGTATCTAAAGAGCAGATGTGTTTTCTGTCTCAGGTCTGCCAATAAGCATCTTTGAAAAGGCCTCGTTCCTGGGGACTAAAGTACAACCAGGCAGGATGTGTTGATTTCACTCCTAACAGACCCTCGGACCTTTAGCAGATCCTTGTTCTCTCTGGGTCCTCATTTCCTCATAATTCAAATGAAAGGATYGGAGTCTATGGCTTTTTGTTTGTTTGTTACTGTTGTCGTTAAGGTTTTTGCTGTTGGAGCTGGTGGATGTTGTGTTGTTTTTTTGTGCCTACGTTGTTTCTATGATCCTTACTAGGAAAGGGATTTGTCCTTGACTTACCAAAAATGTAATCAATTCCTGATAGTATGACACAAAATACTGGGTTCTGGTAGAAAATGGCAAAAAGCAGTTGGAAGAATGGCCTTGCCTGGCCCCTTCTGGCTGTGTTTTAACTGAGCTGCCCCGGGAACACTGAAGGGCACATGGATCAAAGCAGGTGTTTCCCAAGCCTGGGCTCTGCCACAGGTACCACAATATAACATGAAGTAAGGAGAGGAAACAGGAAATCCTACACTTCGTGTGCACCTAATTGCTCAGGAAGAATTCTTTTGTGGCAGGCCTGCTGTCTCAGAAGTCAGCAACTGCTGAGGAGGGAGAATGGCCAACTTTGTACACTCTAGTCTGTTTAGACCTTTGTCATTTTTGGAAGCCTGATGCAAATATTGTCTCCTTTCTCTTCCAATCCCCCAGAATACTGTGTATCTGCTGTAGCACATGGCTCACGGTCTGCCTTGTGTTTGAGCTATTTCCTCTCCTATATAGAATAAGTAAAATACATGCTCCAGGTTTAAAAAAAAAGATGGAGCCATCTCTCCAAGCCCAACTCCAGGTCAAAATTTAAACTTGGGTATCTGCCTATCAAATAGAAGATAATTTAAATTCCACCACTCACTACTGGGGTTGGCCACTGTTAGAATCAGTCTCCCCCTACCCCATCCATGGTGTGTGTGTGTGTGTGTGTGTGTGTGTGTGTGTGTGTGTGTGTGTGTGAGGCAGGAGGATTGTGAAATTTAAGTTTAAGGCAATTTAATATGACCCTGACTCAAAGTGTAAAATGCCAAAAAGAGAGAAAAAGAAAGACTAAGCGTATAGGTCAGTGGTACAGTGCTCGCCTACCAGGTATGAAACTCTGGGTTCTGTCTCCATTCCCTTAAAATAAATAAAAGCAGGGGCCTGAGGGTTTCGAGTGAGCAACTCCAGTGTTGGCTCTGGAGTCAAAACACTGTGGGTGAAGGTCTGGCTAGCCCCTTGCTGTCAAATCAACTTGACTGAATTCTGTCTCCTCTTTGATCTGTAAATGGGGTAACCTTCCTATCTCACTATCTCACAGGGTTGCTGTAAAAGCAAACCAGATGAAAGCATCTCAGGAACTGCAAGGGGCTCCCTATTAATCTCCATGTAGTCTCTGCACCTTTGAAATAGAAAACCTCAGCCCATTGCGAGCGCTGTCCCCGGTGCCCCTGACTCCCCGGTGCCCCTGACTCCCCGTGTCCTGTGCAGAGCAGGCGGCTGGTGATGCCGGCCAGGGCTGGGACGGGCACCTCGGGGTTGGGTGCTCCACACCCAGAGCTGCGGATGCTTTGCTACTGCCTGTTTCCAGACTCACCGTCCCTTGACCTTTCTTTGAAGCTAAACCTAGCTGAGGGAACCAGTTTTCTAAAATTGCTTGGCTTGTAAAATATTGTTGCTTCACCAAGTGGGCACTGGCCTGGCCTTGTCCCTGAGCACTTTCTGCCTCTCTTAGCATCAAAGTTGCCTGCCAGAAAAAAAAGAAAGAAATGTGTATTCATATAAAGGAAGTAGAAAGATACGGAGAAGAATATTTAGTATCCAAGTGAAGCAGATAGAAAACTTTTGGCAATGAGAGGCGAAGAGAGCGGCAGAATGTCAGGCATTCCAAACTCCTATGGGTTCTTTCTCACAGTTGACAAACAGATGGGGAAACTGAGAGGCCTGGAAACGATAAGGGACTTGTCAAGACAGTGGAGCAGCTTGGAAGGCCAGGCGAGGTGGGAAGGGGCAAGCCTCTGCGATGGACCTGTGGGCTGCGAGGTTAAAGTTGAGGGAACGAGCCTGGGGGAGGTGGGTGGAGCCGGACCAGAGAAGCACGTGGCCTCTGAGAAGAGTGGAGAACGTGGGGGTGGGGGGGGGTGATCTGGAGTAACAAGGTCAGTAAAAGCTGAAAAGGAGAAAAGCTGTTGAGTCCTATTCTGTGTGGGTATCCAACCCTCTTCTAAGATCCTACCACAGCTGTTGTTGCTTGGTTTCTTTTAAACTCTGAAAATGTCAAGTGGTCCTTGTTTTTTGTTTGTTTGTTTGTTTTGTTTTTTAAAACACACAGGGCTTTGCCACTGCTGGCCATTTGGAGAAATGGCCCAAGACTTAGGCTTTGTCTCAGCAAATCTGACACACCATCGGAAGTGCATCATGTAGTCTCCCTTTGCTTCCAGAAGAAGCCCTAGGTTACCCCCAATCGCTTGTGTCTGAGTTCTAACTGCAGCCCCCCTTCACACTGAGTGGCCTTGGACAAATCCCCAAGGTTCTCAGTGCCTCAGTGACTGAATTTACAAACAAAAAAATGATGAGGGTAATAGCCCTTAGAGAAGGCTCTAAAGGATCAAAGAAGTGGCTCTAGGGTTAGCATGTGACAAGTGCCTGGGACATTGTTAGTGCTAGAAAATGTTAACGGAGTCAGTGGTCTAGTTCAGTGGGTAAAAGCACATGCCTGCTGCCTAGCCTGACAAGTTCAGACCCCAGAACTCATAGAATCACGTGGTGGAAGGGGAGAACCTATAGTGAGTTGTCCTCTGACTGCCACACAGGTGCACCACTCCATAAATAATAAGTAAATAAATACACAAATAGCTGTAATTTTAGAAATGGTAAGAGTTACTGTGACATGCTGGGTTCAATAATAAGTTACTAGACAGCTGAGACTCAAGCACAGGAACAATACATCTAAAGCCAGGCATGGTAATGCAGGGCTATAATTCCAGCAGCCCAGAGGCTGAGGCAGGAGGATGCCAAGTCTGAGGCCACTCTGAGCTACATAGTGAAACCCTGTTTAAAAAAATGAACCAATGTTCTTCTTAGTTCAAGAAATAATGCTAACTAAATGCCAGTGAGCTACTTTTCCTCTTTTTCTATGAAATATACAAACCTCTGGGTCTGATGGGGGCAGTGGTGTCTCTTGTCACCTTCTATAAACACACGAGCACTTTCATTAATACTTCCATCATCTGTCAATGATCACACTATATTTTCTCAGTCTGCCTAATTAAAATTATATGGAATGACATGACTAATAAACCATAAAGTCTGAACTGCAAAAAGATAAAAAAAAAACCTTAAAACTCAAGCGTGTAGTGCACACCCCCCCCCACACACACACAGTGCTTTAAACCACTCAGCCATCTTTCCAGAACCCCATCCCCTTCAAGACAGGGTTTCACCATGTAGCTCTTGCCTAAACTGGAATTCACTATGCAGACCAGGCTGGTCTTCAAGTGACAAAGAGCTCCTCTTGCCCCTTTCTCCACAGTGGTGGAATTAAAAGCATACATCACCCTGTCTATTGACTTTAAAGTTTCCTTTGATAGAGACTCTCCCTGCCCTCATCTGACTGAATACTAAATGAATCTGTCTATGTGTTTTTTATGGAAACGAGGCAGAATAGGCATGAGGTTCGGCTTTCTCTAGTTGTCCCCTCACCCATTTCCCCCATGGCAATCCTCATGCAGAGACGAAGCTATCACAATCCAGAGAAGGCAAGTCATGGGACCAGCGTCTATAGCAAGTGGTAGGCACTTGCTCTAGATCTAGGTGGCACTACTGGGTTTGGAGGACAGTAAGTTGGACAAGGAGAAGTGCTTCCTTGAGTAAGCTGAAATACAGAAGAGCTGCCCGAGGCACGCACGGGTGGAGAAAAGGTAGGGGAAAGGGTGGGAAGGACAGGATGGGGGTGCCTGAGCGTGATCAGCCTTACTGGATAGGTTTATCTTGCTGGGCCACCTCAAACTTGAAGACAGCAAGGCAAGGACCTCTCCTTGTTCGCATCATGTTGTGACCCTTGGCTTTGTGGTCTGAGGGACAYGGTCAAGCTGAGTCTAAGTCCTACCAAGTTGACATTTTCACAAGGCTCCTTCTCCAGGTTCTAGAAGTTTGAAGGTCTGACTTCCAACCCATACTTGTAGAGGGAGTTCAGGGGTGGAGGAGAAGCCTGGCGTTCCACCCTTTCCACAGCTGGGCCTCTAGCTGGCCAGGGTGATCTACCGCCCATGCTGTTTATCTAAGAACCTGTAAGTTGCTGAGTTTTATTTCCAGATCTTGAACATGAGGTACCTGGAGACACCACCCTGAAGATAAATTGTGGAGTAAATTTTCCCAGTAAACTTTTAGGGTTTCTGTGGAATTAGTTCTTCCTGGAAGATCTCTGGAGCCACTGAGATGTGGAGAGAAACCTGGAACACAGAATTGGGGGGCGGGGTGGGGCAGGCAAGGCAAAGGCSCATACCGGGTACAAGGCAGTGAACGGCATGGGCCTCAGAACCTCCCTGTGGACCAGAAGACATGGATCTGCTGCTCACTAATGATGCCAGCTCTAGGGTAGCCCGCTGTGCAGGTCCTGAACCCCCACTGGCCACTGACGCATTGGCTTTGAAGTCCAGAAGAGCATATGACAGGATAAGCTTCCAAGAAGGCCCTCCTGGTTAAAGGGTGGGAGGTAGATTTTTGAGTCTCGGGCTGAAAAAAAATCAAAGATTTTGTTTATGGACAGGGCCTGGAAAGCTGAGCAAGATTTCATGATGTGTGCTACTTGTATATTGGTGCTATGCCCTGTCAAGTGACAAGCTGAAGACAAGGGGCGCCTCCAAGTTTTGACTGAGGTACTTAGTATGTGGTACTAAGTATGTGGTACTAAGTATGTGTACTACATCGAGGGAGTGCAGCTAGGGATCAGAGTCACCTGTGAGTGCATGCTGGCACTACGTCCTAGACGGGTGCAGAAAGAATTAGTGGGTGTTGGGATTGAGCATGCTCAGTGCAGAACCAAGAAGAAAGCAACAAGGTGGGGCTAGGGCTGTGCTTCCTGTTGACATACACATCTAACTGATGCTCTCGGGTTTGAGCTACGTGGCAGTTCAAAGATAGGCATTCATTATCCCCGCCTTCCCACCCGCTTCTCTTCTAGCTGTATGGCTGGACTCAGGCCTCAGAGATTGCTAGTTGAGCTGTATGCTCGCACTGACTACTGAGCTACAGCCCAGGTTGTATTTCCCTTATTTAACAAGGAAGGCTCCGAGGAGTGATATGACATATTATCTGTTGAAACTAGCTAGTGTCTGCCTCCCAGGCTCCTTGAGAGTTGCAGTCCTTAGCACTTTCTCTAGCGCTGGGGGAGTGGGGGGCAGGGACAGGGTGGGGAAGCAGTATACTCACATGCCCCGTGGCTGCCTAGCCAGTGGCCACCTAAGACAGGAGTTCTCAACCTTCCTAAATGCCCTGACCCTTTAATACATTTTCTCATGTAGTGGTGACCCCAACCATAAAAGGTTTTCATTGCTACTCCATAACTGTAATATTGCTACTCTTATGAATTGTAATGTAAATATATGATATACAAGATATCTGGTATGCAACACACAAACACACACACACACACACACACACACACACACACACACACACACACACACACGGGGGGGGGGGGGGTTAGACCCACAGGTTGAGAAGCGCTTATCTGAGGTTTGACTGCAAAGTCTTCCATTTTAATTTAGACCAGCCAGGTTACTGAATGTCTAGAAATGGGTCATAGATATTCCAGGCAAGTCCGAGGAAGGCCTGAGACTCACCTTTGGAAAGGTATGGCACACCATTGGAAGGATTATCAAACCTGCAAGTTTATCTGCGTCAGGTCATTTTCCACTCAAAGTACTCGCCGGCCCACCTGTTCTCTCAAGGCTTAAGGCCCAGAAAAAAATCCACTTTCTGGATGAAGCAACTTAGGTTTAGTGACTTGCCAGAGGTTATATAACTACTGTGTGGTGTCGCCAGGACTCAAGCCCAGAGTTGTGCCCAAACTCCCATTTCCTTTTCCACAAAGTGTGTTTGGCCAGCCAGGAGAGAACAGGGTAAGTTCACCATTGAAGCACAGTACTTCGGACCAAAAACAACAAACCCCAACTCCCTGGGGTTTCAATCTCTTCCATATGAACTGAACTGCGGAGGCCTTGGGGCCTTTGAGAGGGCAGCAGAGAAGTTAACAGTTTCCAGAGCAGCCCCAGGACTGCTGGCCTTTGTGACTAGCTAGATACCTCCTCAGTCAGAGTGACATTATGACTATGACCCTGGGCTTGGTGCAAGCGCTGGAATGTCTTCTTTACTACCACCTGACATTGCAATCCCTGCTTGGCTACTGAGCTGTTTTTATACCTCCTTCATTTCAAACACTGGGGAAGGAATGTCCTGAGGCTTTCTGACGTTTGATTTTGTTAAGCAAGGCTGCTTCCAGGCTTGCTATGTACCTGCCCAGTCACTCCTCCAATCACTTTTCACTCAAGCCTTCAACAAATGTTCTCTAAGTACCAACTCTGTGCCAAGGACCAACTTCCTGAGCAATGGATATGCTATAAATGATAAAATGCAGTCTCTCCCCTCAGAAAATTCACTCTTACTGGACAGAAAGATATATAGATAAATCAAGTTCAATTTGGAACCACCGTCTATCTTGCTGAGCTGTGGAATCATGAAAGGGAGGGGTGCGGGGCTAGAGACATGGCTCAGTGGTTAAGATAGCTTATCGCTTTTGCAGAAGACCAGGGTTCAGTTCCTGGCACCTGACATGGCGGCTTACAACCACCTTTTACTACAGTTTCAGAGGACCAGACCCTCTCTTTTGGCCTCTGTAAGCTCCTCCTGCACATGTGTGGTGCATATATACTCTTGCAGGCTTACACACCTACACATAATTTTTTAAAAGGGAGGTAATAAAATACACTCTCCATATGGGATCCTTAAAAGAGGTGTGAGACTTTTCCAGATGCAGTACACAGGGCATCATTGCCACTCAGTTTCTTCACCTGTAAAATGGGATGACAGTAACACTTGCGGGGGCTGGGCAATGGTGGTGCATGCCTTTTAATCCCAGCACTTGGGAAGCAGAGGCAGATGAATCTCTGAGTTCGAGGCCAGCCTGGTGAGTTCCAAGTAGGCTACAACTACACAGAGAAATTCTGACTCAAAACAAAACAAAACAAAACAAATAGTACCTGCAGAGTTTCAGACACCTTGGAATTTACCATGTAAATGTTTGTGGTATGAGAAAGAAATCAGATGAACATTCCTGAGAGAGATGGGCACATGGATCACCTTGGGAGAGTTAATGCAGGACAGTGTGTTCTGGGAAGGCTGTGTGAGGTTAGGCAGCACTTTGAATGCCAACCTTAGAACCGTGGACCTGTTCTATAGGTGGTGGACGGCATTTCTGATGCCAGGGTTTTGCATGAAGACTGGCAGAGAACGTGTGTGTGTGTGTGTGTGTGTGTGTGTGTGTGTNGTGTGTGTGTGTCCCTCAGACAATAGATGAAAGGCCTGAAATAGCTGTCAAGTGTGAATGAGCAACAGCCATGTACATATCACCTAATCCTTCGGGTAGGGAGAACAAACCACATCTCTACCCACTTGAATGGAACATGTTTAATGCTTGTCACTGTTCAAATCAATTGTCCATGGGAGAAGCGGTGGAAGGAGGGGTACCCCCCCTCCCACAAGAAAAGCTCTTGTGTGGCCCAAGAGCCAGGCTGTATAGTAGTTACTAGCCAGAGTTGACAGTCCAAATTGTGACCTTGGGCAAATCACTACAAAATTTGCTGTGCCGCAGTTTTCTCATAAGTAGAAGCAGGTATGAAGGCTTGCCTCTGTAAACCCAGGAGATTGTAGCAGGAGGCTTGCCATGTGTTTGAGGTAAGCCTGGGTTATGCAGTGAGTTCCAGCCCAGCTCAGGCTAAAATGTGAGATCTAGTCTCAAAGACAAGCAAGCAAACAAATAAAGAAGCACTATATGAATTATGAAAATTATATGAAAAACAGTGCCCAGAATGTTGGTTCCTACCATTAGCACTCCACGAATGTTAGCTACTCTGGTTGGCTGAGGGCCTATCCTACTTCCAGTGTCTGGAATTCCTAGGATACAAAGCAGTGGAGAGAGCATGGGAATCCATGAGACCAAAAGCTAGCCATCTTCCTCTGGTGCCAAACCAATTTAAAGGCGTAAAGAAGAAAACACCAACAAGGATGTATACTGATGTCAACTGGAAAATTCAAAAGGATGTTTAAGATAAGCATGGGGACTTCAAAGGCATTCCCTGCTTCGAATAGAAGCTTCAGGTTACATCTTCAGCATTCTTCCCTTCCACCCCTAGGGTTAGATGAATGCAAAAAGTTACAGCAACTCAGAAGTGTGAGCCTCACCATTATGTAGGTGAAAATAGCAATCCAAACAACTTCTGTTGTTGCTGCTTACTGGCTGGATGTGAGAGCCCAGCCTCTGTCCATTTCTTCATGGGTAAAGTGGGGGTGATGCTGAGGATGATAAATTCTAGAATATGTACATTAGTACATTAGTGTGTCTTTGTAAACATCAAATATTACTTTAAATGCACCTGCACAATGACTGGCACAGAGCGAGTGCTGGCTATACTTTAGCTTTATTAAAACTTTTCTTGCCAGGTGTGATAGCACCCGCTTGTAATTCTAGAACTCAGGACTCTGAGGCAGGAGAATTGCTGCTAGTTCAAGGCCATATTAAGGGGCCATATTAAGATCCTGTCTCAAAACAACAAGAACACTTATATTTGTTTGTTTGTTATTTGTTTGTTTGTTCTTGCATACCAATTCACAGTGGCACTGTTGGCGAAGTGTCCATTTTGTGGGCATGATCCTTTGACACCGTAAATGGCTAGATAAGATACTCTCTTGATGCAAACGCTGGCAGTCCTTCCATAGGGAAGGAATAAATTACTCCAGTGGTCTTTCTAGCTCAAAGTTCTGGGTTTCGAAGCAATCTCTGGAGTCCTTTCTTTTCACTGTTCTGGCCCATGGTGGCAGCAGAACTCGGGAGGTAAGGAAGGGACAGATAGGGAGGGAGGTACCTTTGCAGGATAGGAAGTGGTTGCTGCTGCCCTTCCTCCTAAGTTGCTGCCACCCAGGGGCTGTATTCTCCTGCCCAAACAGAAAGCAAAAAGGATACTCCTGGGCTTGAAGGAAGTTGACTGGAGTCTCCTTTTCCTCAAGAGGATCTTGTCCTATGTTAGGGTCAGGACAGGGGCTGCTGGAAACTCAGAAGTCCCAATGTCTAGTCAGCAGTACCAAACTGGGCACAGAAGTGCCATCCCAATGGCTAACTGTCCTAGTCTAGAGTATGCTTGATGATGGGCCAGAAGGTAGGGAGAGAGGAGAACTGACTCCTCCTCATTGATTTATGATCATTTGGGAAAGGGACACACACACACACACACACACACACACACACACACAATCTACTGTAGAATGGCTGAATGGAAGATGGCACAGAGTCAGATTCCTTAGTTCTGAAATAGACTCACTGTGACCTTGAGCAAATCCTCACCCCCACTTATAGAACACACTCATTTGATCAATAAATAGTTTGCCAAAAAGCCTACTGCGTGCCTCCGTTGCCCCAGTTAGGAGAGATCAGAATGTGATCCTCTCATTCCTTTCCAGTGCTGACAATCTCCTAAAGAAATAACACAGATCTCAGCGGCCACCAACTGCACACTTGCTATGGCTAATTTATACTCAAAAATAAAACTCTTTCCCCTAAATTAAAGGACAAGGTGTGAGGTGAGTGTGTGTGTGTGTGTGTGTGTGTGTGTGTGTGTGTGCGTGTGTGTGTATGAGAGAGAGAGAGAGAGACAGACAGACAGACAGACAGACAGACAGACAGACAGACAGAGACCTGTGTTACAATGGGAATATGGAACGTGCTTTGTAAGTGATAAGCTATATAAACAATGTTCTGTTTACAAGCTGCTTTGATTATTCCCATTGTGCCGTGGGGTTATTATCCTTATTTCATAAACAAGGAAGCTGAGGCTCGGAGTTATGACCCAGGTTATGCCACAGCTCTCAAAGAGCCAGAATGATCTTGGCCATCAAGAGAACTGGAGTAGAAGTGACAAAGTCTGTGAGCTGACGTTTTTCTTATCTCCACTTCATTTGAAAAGTGCTAAATTAGTCCTGCTACCATCTCTACAGGAGAACAAGTTTGCTTGTAGTGAGTCGGGGCTGTAGACCTCTCAGCGAGGCCTGGGAAGGTTAATCCTTCTTTATGGAGCCTGGACTCCGTCCCACGTTCAAAGCTTTTCAGATCCTCAGATTGTCCTTTCTTAAGGATGGCCAAGTCATTTGTATTGTTGGCCCTTAGTTTTCCATTTGTAGTATAGGTGGGTCTCTAAAGACCGCCTCTACTCCAGGAGATTCTTAGGACTCGGATTCCACTGTGGCTTTGTTGATATTAATGGCTTCACTGCACACTGAGCAGCCAGTGTGAAAGTAGGGTGAGAGGACACTGAGTCAGAGTTTACCACATGTGCAGAGCCACCACCATTACTCTCTGCATCTGTCTGTTGTACGAAGTCTCCTCTTAGGCCACTAACTGGGATGGTGGGATGTAGGACACATCGGAAGTGGAGGGGTTGATTTGTGACTAATGAGAACCCCCCCAAGCTTTGCATAGCCAGAAGGAGCCGGGGCAAGGGGTAGTAGTGAAACACTTCTTAAATAGGAGGTCAAATACAAAAGGCCAAGCAGGAGAGATGCTTCAGTGGTGATGGGGTGACTTGAGTGGTGAGGTAGATAAACCCAAAGAAGGCCCAGTAGCTAGAGAAGAAGGAATTCCTGAGCAAAGTTGGGCCGTGGAACTTTCCAGTCCTCACCAATGGGCTAGCTGGGCGGAGCAGACACAACCTGGCTGTCCCGGCGGCCCCTCCCTCCCAGTTTCCCTTCTTCCATTTCCAGAACTCCTCCTGCACTCTTCCAGGGCTCCTCGGAGCCTCCTGGTACGACAAGGGTGTGCAAGGACTTACAGCAGAGGCGCAGAGCTGGCAGCTCCAGAAGGAAGCCTAGACTCTGGATGCTCCAGGGTGGGAAGGGCACCAGGTGGGACTCGCCACACTGGAAACCAGGTGGCCAGAGGCCAGCAGACCTGGACAGAGGGAGTGTCAGCACCAGGTTTCCTCCTTGCAGCTCTGCGAGTTCTGTGCACTTTCGTCTTTTAGCCCTGGGTCCCATTGATCTAAATCTCAATCCCTGGCTGAGAATCCCTTTTCCAGGCCTTGCACTCTTCATGCCTGCTTCTTCTAACTCCTAACCAGCTTTTGCTTAAGCCTACAGGCGCCCCCATCCTCCCATCCAGACTGTCCATCAGGCTTGGTCTCTAAGAACTCCACTCACCAACCTGTCCACAGACACATAGTTGGCCTTTGTATGTCCTTCACCATCGCTTCCTTTGAGACTTTGCCGCTGGCGTCAAGCGGTGCACTATCCTACCTGCCTTTCTGTCCTTCTGTATGACTAACCCTAGGTGATGATTTTCCTATACCATTCCCTTGTCGGTCTGTCCTTTTACCCTTCCGTTCTCTTTTTGGATTCCATATCTCTTGATCTTAACATCTAGATAGTAGTTCCCAACATCCTCTGTAATTTCAAAGGGTTAACCTCTCCCGCTCTCATTCAGTGTCTCAGATGCTATCTTGGCTCCCACCACCCCAACAACAAAACACCTTTTTAGCTGACATTGGTCATTTGAAAACTTCATCCCAAGGTCTCTTTGGAACCCTCAGGGGTATCCAGGTGTCTGGCGTTCATCCCTTTAAATGCTGAAAAATATCTCTGTGGGGATTTAAAATTTCCACTCAATACCTGTTTTTTCCCCTAGAATATCCTCCTCTTCTCATCTAAATTATAGGAATAAAATGGTCAGCTTTCTCAGGTTTCTTGCTGTAGATGTATCATGGAACTCGAAGT
>BDUI01002139.1:59061-76375 GCA_002335545.1 Apodemus speciosus | reverse complement strand
ATCTGTTGATTCAGAGATATAAGCCACCTCTGAGCCTGTTGCCCCTTCCTCTACATCCTCTGGGGCCTGGCCTCAGGCTATCCACCTGTTTGGATTAGGCATTCTTTGTGTGAGGACTGGTCTCTGCCTCCCTGTAGTGATATGGTGGCTCCAGAAAGGCAAAGTTGATGATAGTCTCTGGAAAGCCTCAGCCCTGGCTGAAGGCCAGATCAGGACGTTGATAGGGGGAGGGGGAGGAGGGGAATGTGAATCTGTGTCTGTCTTTCTCTGTGTGTGTCTCTGTGGTGTGTTGGCTGGTTGAGGGGGTAGTGTTAGATGTAGGCCTATCTTTATTTATCTCCCCTCTGCACACTGTGACCAGCAGGGCAAATGTGGGCACGACAGCTAGGTAGACATCCTGTTCTAGAGACCTGTGCCAGGTTCACCAAGCACCAAGAACTCAGTTGAGGATAACCTACCTGTTGGTTTGGGGTAGGTGGCAGTCCCTTAGGAGGTGGGAGAATATGTGTGCTCCATCTGTCCACAGCAACTAGACTCTGGCTCCTTTAAGATGGGCCAGTGAGCCCAGGACAGGGGGCATGTTTGCCGCAGAATGGGGCCTGTTCTAGTGCCAGGAGGCAGCCACAAGCTACTTGGCACTGGCAGTTGAGGAAATGAGGACTTTTGTGTCCTTGAGTAGAGGGAAGGTTCAGAAGCCCCTGACATCCCTCTTAGAGGCAGAGCCTTCCTCTCTCCCATCCAAGAGTCCGTCCTTTCAGTGAGCTCTGCAGCGGCAGGAGGGCATAGGCGCACTGGTACCCCGGCCCGTGCATCCACAGAGCTCTGTGTGCTCTCAGGATTCAGTGTTCTGTTCTATTGCCCCAGTTGGCAGAACAAAAAAAAAGAAAAAAAAAAAGAAAAAAAAGAATGAGGCACATGTGTGCTGTCCCTTTCCCATCCCTCCCACAACTGCTTCTGCTGCCTCTGCTCAGCATGCTGGGAAGGTCCCTCTTAGTCCACGACCATTGACATGAGCCTCTGTGATAGTTATCTATGTGACCCGTGTCTATTTCATGTTCTGCTAACCTGAGTAAATAAGCCCCTCTCATGAGGCTTGGTGGGACACTCCCAAGTCCACCAAGAACTAAATTTTTCTTGTGGGCTTGAATGAGGCACGTAGGGACGTGTGGAGGCCCTGTGTGAGAGTCATGTGCTGGGTGTAGCAGGTTGGAGTATAATTTATTTCCCTCTCAAGGATCCATTTCCCTCTTTGTCCATTCCCACAGTGAGTTCCCTGCAGCCCTGTGAGAGTCTGTTCCTGTGAAAAGGCACCATTCCCCCCCCCCTTTCTGGGTACCATTATGGAATATCCATCTCGCTTAGGATGAACTGAGGATGGGAGAAGAGGCTGACACTGTTGGAAGTGCTGTCGAACTACTACCTTGTCCCCTATGAAGGGGCTAAGCCCTCCTGTCTTTCAGAAGGTCTCAAGATAAAACAGATTTTTTAAAAGACCCAATGAAATAACCATTGGACTATTTTAAATTGACATGACTCTGCATTATAAACATCAGGACTAAAGTTCCCCTTAATTATCATGTTTACTCATTCAGCAACATTTTGTTGGTGTTTACTAAGAAAAATATTTTACCACGTAGTTAAGTGCATTAGGAAAGAGAAAAGCACGTAAAGAAAAAGGACAGTGCATAGCAGAAATGTGGGTGTGGGCTTCTCGAGGCAGAGTGTTGCAACAACAGCAAAACATGTTTTCATTGTGCATGTCAGGCGCTGTGGAACTCGGGCTGTGATTATTTTTAGCACTTTCTAGATTTTGTAGTTTTTCATGCTGTTTTTGATTTCTGGTACTTTTTGTGCTTTGACCCCTTGCAGGTTTTTTTGCTCGTTTGTTTGTTTTATTATATTTAAAAAGGGGGGGGGGTTGGGAAGATGATTTAGTTGGTAACAGGCAGAAGAACCAGTGTTCTACTCTAGAACCCACGCAAAAACTGCTGTGCATGGTAGTGGATTTATAATCCCAGCATTGGGGAAGAGAAGACTGGTGGAGTCCCCAGGCCTTGCTGGTTAGTCTGAAAATAAAAGCAGGTAGGGCACCTGAGGCATGGGATGACACTGGAAGTTGTTCACTGTCTCCACACACATGTGCACACCTGTATACAACCACGCGCACATGTGCACCTGCACAACACACACACACTACACCTACCCACATACCTACACACCCCCACACACCCTCACCCCCCACACACACACTAGTATTTCAGAACCAAAACTATCTCAATCCAATCAGAACAATCTACTAAATTACAGGTGGTGACACAAACCTGTAACCCTAGCTTTTAGGAGGTTGAGGCTTTTTTTTTTTTTTTACTTTTAACTTTGATGGCAACCTGGGCTCATATAGAGATCTTGTCTAAAAAGTAACTTCTATTAAATGTTAAATTGGGTTTTGCATTATTCATATGCATAAAAACTCTTCATGGTTATCCCTGAGTGTCTTTTAACATTTGTCACCCACTAGTGAACATTACCAGGAGACCACTGGTGCTCAGTGCCGTGGGACAGATGAACTCAGCTCTGACATGGTGTTCTGTTCTTAGGGATATATAGGGTCATGGTGGGGTCATCTACTTCTTAGCCTTTCTAACACTGTGGACAAGCAATAATCGCTTAGGGCCAACTCAGACCCTGAAGCATGCTGACAGGATTATATTCAGCCCTGCCTCCAGGAAAGAGGCTTCCTACCTATGAAAAGTAGCACAGATAGCCTCCTGGTAGGGTTTTGGCTTGGCAGTGAGTTCAGGTATACAGGCTGCTGCAACCACATTTAAGATCTGTGGTGAAGTGGCTCACTTTGGAAAAAAAATCCCATTGCCACAGCATCCCAGTTGTAGTTCTTTTGTTGAGAAGAGCAGAGATTTCATACTATGGGTTGCCCTGCTTCCTTGACAGTCCTTTGCTTCTCGTGAGGAAGGAAGGTGGGAAAATTTTGTTTAGCCTGGTAGAGCGGAGGCAGGATGCTTGGTTCTGACATCACCTCCAATGACCTTTAGCAAACTGCTCTGTTGGCTACTTCAGCGACCCAGCGAGATGGATGTAGTCCCTGTAGTCTAAAGACCTTAGCTCCATGCCATTCATCTACTAGGTATGGAGAAAAAAGCCAGTGTGCAAGTCTTGGCCTGCCATGGATTTGCTGAGTAGCCCAGAATAAGTCACCTCTCTTCAGTTTCTGTCATTGTAAACATAGTTGCAGTACCTTGAGAACTTGCATGCTCCTACCCCTGGCTAAACAGGAGTACTCAATTCAACAGCAAAATTAAGGATGTCAGCTTCTGCTGAAAAGTTTTCAGGCAAGGCGAGGAAGAAACCAAATTTTAACACTTTCTTTCTGAATTTGGACAGGCTTTCTGGGGGTACTTGGTCTCAGAACTCCTGAAATCCCTCTCCTGCTATAACTAACTTTGGTACCCTAAGTTTTCCATGTGTTTCTATTTGGAAGTAGAGTTTAGACTGCGGTGGACAGAGGGTTAGGTACTGAGGAGGCTGCAGAATGCTTGTGCCTGAATAATGTGGGAATGGCAACGTCCTGGTCCTGGTCATTTATGGAGTTCCATCTACTAATTATGTATCTCACAGAAGCAGTCTTCTGGACTTACTATAAATTATCCTGGACAGGTCACTTAAACCCTCTTGTGCACATGACATTTAGATTTGAAGCCTGCATGTAGTTAGTGCCAAGCACTTTCAGAACTCAAGAAGTACAAGTCTGTGTGGTGGTCATCTCACTCCTTCAAGCTCTGCTCTTTCAAAGCTCTGTCTTGGGTCCTGGGTCTTTTACCTCCAGCTGAGTGACCTGAGGGAAAGGCAGGGGCTCAGGGCATTGGAGGAGCTGGCTGGCAGAGCCCCGCCCACCCCATTTGGACCGCTTTTGGGGAGGAGGCGGGGTGGGGAGGGACGGGACTGTGCCCTCATTGGTCTAGGGACCTGTAGGTGGGCGGAGCACCACTACGGCTTACTCGCGAATGCTCCCTCTCTTCCAACCTGAGCGGCGAGCAGTCTAGTTGACAACGGCTAAGCAGCTGCTGTAGCTGCAATTCTGGCTGGCACCTTTCCCCCTGGCTCCACGCGTGTCTTCTTCGAGCAGCCCTGCCCGCGCTTGCCTCCTATCCCTTTGCCGCTGTGTGGACGCGGCTGCCAAGTAAGAGTTGGGGCAACGTCAGGGGGACACCCAGGCAGACTGGGGCCCTGACCTCCAGTATCCCGCGTAGCCGCTGTGGCGCTCCAGCCCTTCTGCTCTCCTGGCAGTTCCGCTGGGCTGAGGACGCGAGAGACAGGAAGGAAAGTAGCCCGGGCTGCCTCTGCTTATGGGCGGGGTTCAGAGGTAGAGAAACTTAGAGACCCCCGATTGCCCCGGCTGCACACTCCCATTGGAGATCAGCAAACGGGCTGATCGGGTGACTTGAGGACCCTTGGTGTGACTGGCGCCGCGGCCTTCTTAGGGACTCGGTGGGCGGCGGGCAGGAAGGGTGCCCACTCTGCGCTCCTTCGTCGGGGGGACATTTGCAGGAAGGCTTCAGCCCCACGGACTTTTCCGTCTGGCTTCTGCCTCACTGCCTTCCCACCTAGACAACTCCTGAGTGTGAGTTGTCCTCAGGGTAGCTGCGCAGAGCAAGTTAATAAATACTTCTGGATAAGTCGCTGGGACTCGGTTTGCCGTGAAGTCCCACATAAGTTTAGATTAGAAAAGCTCAGACGAAAGACTATTAGACGGAGGTTTGGGGGGGAGCCCTAACTCGGGTAGTCTCAATGTCTCCTCCAACACTTGCTCAAGTTCAGCACTGAATTACCACTCAGGAAACCGGGGTTCCGCCAGTTCATATGACCTCAGGCGAGTCATGCTTTGGTGAGTGTCAAGTGTTTTCAATGGCACCTCAATCGGCAGCTAGATTTCAGTACCAGAAGGGCCCCAGTTTCTTCTGCTCTGACATTGGTTAACTTAGTGCCTGGGTTCAGTCTTTAAAACCAGTAAGCAAAGAAAGATGGTCTCTGAGACACTTGGGGTGACTGGAAGTAGGCAGTTGGCGGGTCTTCTGATGGTCACGCAGCTAGATTAGCTGCAAAACTACTGTGGGGGAGATGGCTAACGGAATGTGAGGAGGGGTGGGACTTTTCTTCCAGACAGCAGGTTTCTCACTTTGGTGACCCCAGAGATTGCACTTAGATATGACATTCACCCATAGGATTGGTGTCCCAGGTTGCTTGGGTCTCACTCAGCGCACCCAGTAATCCTGGGAGAAGAGGGTAATGAATCACCCAGGGCTATTTTCAAACCTTGACTCCAGCACCAGCGCCCACGCCCACTCTAAGGGTAGCAGTCCCTGCCCGTGTCGTCAGTATCCTTGCTGTCTGGGTTTCCTCTAGCCTTCACCTTCTTGGAATGAAAGGGAGACATTTCCTTTCCTGGGGACTGGAGGTGGGCAGCCCAAGGCACAAGTGTTGTCTAGGTGAGTGGTCTCGTGAGAGAGGTCCGGGGATGAACGTTTTAATCCTGAAGTAGGGGCTGCCATTTCGCCGGGCATCTGGTGTCTGTCCTTCCTTTGGAGTGTTGCTCTCTCACCCAGGTTCTGGACTTGGAATTTCTGCTCCTTGAACCTCTATAGTTAGAGCTGAGAAATGCCGTACTGAACAGAGGCTGCTCTTCCCTGCTCGTTTACCCTTATCCGACAGTGCTAAGGGACCTCGGAGGAATACCAAGCCTCTGTGTGCGTCTGAGGGTCCCTTTCTGCCTTCATGAGAGGCTGCCAGGAGACGATACCTGGAGATGTAAAGATGGCACAGTGGCCATGCACCTTGTGTGGATGCGAAGGAGGGGACAGTGAGTCGTGTAAAGATAATGACCTTAATATATTCAAGCCTGGAGCAGAGGAGAACAAGACAGGGGATACCAAGAAGCCCAAACTGGCCTTCAGTCTTATCTTTATTCATTTTTAGTTAATGCACAAAATAATGAATGACGTTATAGTATTCCCATGCGTGTATGCTATTGTACTTTGCTCATAATCATCCTCTCTTCCGCCTCTTGTCCCCCCCCCATATGTATTGAATTTTTTTTTAAAAAAAATCCATTTGGAGATTAAAGATTGGAATGGGAGCACAGGACATCTGGGGCCAGGTATAAGCATAGCAGCAGGGACATAGCAGCAAGACRGTCACAGGGGAGGGGAGGGGGCATCTCGGGCTGAGACGCTTCTTTGCCTTTTGTTAGCTAACTAAACGTTAGCTCCTCGTTCCGGCCCTGGATAATGTGGGTTCCATGAACAGCAAGTTCTTGGGGGAAAAGGATGGGAAAAGGGTCCTCGGATGAAAAGAGTTACTTTATTCTTGAGTTAAAAAGAGAACTTTTTTCTTTTTCTTTTCCTTTTTTTCCTTTTTAAGCTTCCAATTTGGGGGAGGAGCCAATCTTATATAGCCCTAGGCCGCTAGGCTACTCAGTATGGGGTTGTCAGAGATTTCAGGATTTGGAATCGGAGGCCCATGTCCACCAATGTGTTAAAAGGTCTTCTAGGACCTGGGAGTGGGCGTTGTTTTTATTTTGTTGTTGGGCTGTGGGGATGTAACCCTTGGACTGGTGCATTCTAGGCTATCACTCCAGTACTGAGATACACCCCTAACCATTGGTGAGTTTTATAGTTCCTCCTACCCCACAACCCCAGATGAGATGTTTGAGCACTGTGCTGGTCATGCAGTTGTTAGTGACAAGGGTTTATTAATGCTTTCATAATTTGTGACTCGGGGACTTGGCGTGTGTGTGTGTGTGTGTGTGTGTGTGTGTGTGTGTGTGTGTGCTTATATGTACATGGGGTCCTTGTCGGTATGAGTCAGTGCTTTAGAGGTCCCCAGTCTGTGCCATAGTCACAAGTCTGAAATGCTGAGTTTGTGTATTGAGTTTCCTCTGGTGTGGCCCTCCATAGTGGGGACTTGCATGCTGAGCACTTGCTGTTCCTGTTTACCTCAGCCACAAGCAGGGATTTGAGAATCCACTGTTAAGTGCCTTAGCAGTCCCGGGTGTCACAGAACAAAGAACAAGGGATTGGAGGTCTAAATCCAGTCTCTGTTGTTCTCTCCACACCTTCAGCCATCGGTTGCTTTCTTCTTTGGACTTCACCAGATTAAACAAGGGGCTCAATAGCTAAGCGCTTTGTAAGCTACAAACCCCGCTAGCTAGTTCTCATGAAGGACCCATGGTACCACCATTGGGAAATCTGCTATCCAGTCGAGGGGTTTAGTGGCCTGAGACACTCCTCATTGAGGGCTTAAAAAATATTAGAATTTTAAACATGTTTTTTAAAGGGAAGCCATCAGTGTAATTAGGACTCAAGAAGCATACTACCTGCTGCTTTTCTTGTTACTTTGAAACAAATCTCAGGCGTGTTATCAAATTGAACTAAAAATAGATCAGTGTATCTTTCTAAAAGAGAAAGGACTTGCAATAACCACAGTATCGCTATCACACCGAACCCAGTCCCTCGGTGTCACCCAAAGTGTGGTCAGTGTTCTTCTCATTTCCAGTTGTTCTGCCCTGGAGTTCAGACTGGGGGAATTGCTGAGGAGAAGGTGACTGACAAGTGGGAGACATTTGATCTGCACCGCAGAACACAGGCTAGAGGGATTGTAAGACTCGGCCGGGCCTCTTCATTTTACAGATGCCACAATGCTAGTAGCAGATGTTAGCTGCCTCTGGGGGCTCCTGGTCCCACGGCTGACCTGTAGAAGCTTCTCGTAGAAACTTCAGAAACCCCTTGCCTTCATTCTTGAAGTAGCAAAAGAGAGCTTTAATTCCCACTTGAGTCCTGTGCTCAGGGGCCACCCAGGAGTTTGAGGTCAGCAGGCCTGGGAGAATTCCTGGGAGGCTGCTCTCTTGCTCCAGCCCTCTCCCCAGCTCCAGGACCCTGAGGCCAATTCGAAGCAAAACAGGATGCATCCAGGATGAGCGTCTTTCCTAGCTTGTCATCTAATCACCAAGGCCCAGCTTGGAGCTTCCTCTTTCATTTATGATAAAAACCCCTTCACTGTCTCTCTCTTTTCCCTCCTTCCCCATTAAGGGTGTGCTGACTTCCTTCATTTCCGGGCCAACCCTCCTCCAGCCTCGTGTGGGCAGGGTGGCCTGCCTCTGCTTCGCCTACCCCACTGCTGGCTTGTCACGGAGAGAAAGACCCCAGGAATGTCTTGTCTCGCTCCAGCTTCTTGCTCTTGGGCTGTCCTTGGGAGAGGAGTGGCCCCTTTCCAACAAGCCTGGGGTCCTGCCACTGCTTGGTTAATGATTGAGCTACATAATAACCACCTTGGAAAGTCACCTCTACAGGATGGCCGTTAACTAACTCCCTGTCCACTCTAAGCCTTAAAGGGACCCCATCCTAAACCTTTACCTCCTCCCAGAGGGATACTGACAAATACCCAATCATGAGAAATCCTGGGGCCAATTAAAACTCTGCTGCTCCTCTGTCCTTTGTTTGGACAAACAGATGCAGTTATTCCTGTTGTTTGAAATATATATACTTGGAATAGATGTCATTGAGGTTTTTTTTTGCTGCTGCTGGTGGTGGTGGTGGTGGTGGTGGCGGTGGTGGCGGTGTTGGGGTTTGGGGTTCTGTTTTTTTTTTGGTTTTGGTTTTTTCTTTGCTTGTTTGGCATTATAGTAAGAAATGGGCTGGGGTCTCTTCAACAGCTTAAAAGGGCAAGAACTAAGCCTGGTAGTAGCTTGTAATCCTAGCTACTCAGGAAGCTGTGGCAGAAGGATCATAAGTTCAAGGCCTGTTTTACTGCAGAGAAAATTTAAAAGACGTCCAGACAACCTTATAGGACCCTGCCTCAAAGTGTGTGTGTGTGTGTGTGTGTGTGTGTGTGTGTGTGTGTGTGTGTGTGTGAAAGAGAGACAGAGACAGAGACAGAGAGAACGCTAGAGATTTTTCTCAGCTCCCATACCTGCTGAGCATGTGCGAGGCCCAATGTCCGTTCCCAGGAGCTGCTGAGATGGGGAGCAGGGAGCAGGAACTTAGAAAGTTCTAGGCCACGTGCCCTTTTCTATAGTTCCAGAAGGAACAGAGGAGTCAACATTTCACGAACTCTGTGCGCCTAAGAGAGCCAGGAACTTGGCCTCCGTTTCCGTTTCTGAGTGACTTCAGGAAAATGCATGTGTACCTGAGGGTTACCTGTTTAATTTGTAAATTGGCTGGCACAGGTACATGGACTCAGAATTTCCCAGCTCTCTTCCAGCTATGCGAGCCTGTGTTTCCACTTAATACCTTTTGCTTATCCATAGGGTGATAAATACAACCAGGTCCAGCCGCTAAATCTCCATAGCCTGTGTCTGGTTGGGCTGAGTCCTGGAGTTTTCTAGAAGGCATGGGCAATCTGGTCCCTAGCCCCTCCCCATGTTTGCATCTGCCCTAGGAGGTCTCCCTCTGACCCCCTCAGCCTCAAGTTAATCAGTGACTTTACCCTCTGGGGAATATGAGCCCAAGGTGTCCCTGGGAACTTAGAATTCTGGGAATCAGGGAGGGATTAGCCTGTTTCTCTTTTTTCTCCCCACCCCTGCCATCTCCCCTAGTGGTAGGTATGCAAACAGAGTCCAGGGAAGAAGGACCTTTAGAGGACATGAGGCCCACGCCTTCTGAAACTAGGCTCTCTCCCCTGTGCTTGTATAGTTACTATTTACCTGACTTCAGCATCCTGGAACAATGGAAGTTGCAAGATGTTGTTGTTTCCCATCAATGGGATTACTGCAAGTCGGTGTCCTGTCCTTCTAAGTCCGAGACCCAGTTCTGCGCTTTGGAGCTACCTAGAACCTCCTTTTCTCTCTGACCTCCTGGAGTCTGAAGACTGAGCGCAGATCCCTCTTTTCTCCAGCCTAAACAGCTCAGCTCCCACAACTATTCCTTCTGGACTTGGGTCAAGCCCTGCCCCCCTCAGCCTCAGCTTTGTCCCCTCTATATGCTACTGTTGGTGAACCCTTTCATCAATGGGGCGTGCCCCATTCCCCTCAGTTTAGTTTTACTCCGAACTTTCGGGATGACCATCTCAATAATCCCTCTCTGGTGATCCCAACAGGCAGACACTAAGCCCCAGAATCTTGAGCCGAGACGTCTTATACAACCCTCTCCAGGTCCAACCAGATCTCAAACGTGGGGAACCTTTGGAATGCAAGGCCTTTTTGCTATCCTCTTCCTTGACAGATGACAAGACTGTTGAGAGTAGGTATTCAGCTGATTAGAATGTCGCCTGGGGAGGGGGCTTGAACACTGTGCTTTTCTGCCCTTTGTTTTCGGCTACTGGCATGGTGGGAGGAAAGGGGGTATTTTAGGGACTACCGAAGCCAGAAATGACTATGAGCTGTGCCCACACTGGGGAGGGACTATGAGAGTGAATCAGACCAGAGAGAAATACCAACTCAGTCACTCCTTCCTGTGGTAAGCGATGATGAGAGCAACCGGTCCCAATTCTTTAGTTTCCAGGGCCCTTTCATTTCCATTTTCCCTCTGTGCTCTCAGAGTAGTCTGGCCTGGTAGCTCCCCTGATCCCTTTGCTGTGATCCTAGGCAGTCCCCAGCTGAGGCTCAGGAGAGGAAGAGAACGTTTGCAGTGAGGCAAGATTCAGGACCCAGGTCTCCTGACACTCGGCTCTCTCCCTGTTTTCCACAAACCACACCCAGCGGCCAGGGCAGCTGGGGCTGACTAGGCTGCTTCCTCGGCGCAGAGGAACCTCTGCCTGAGCTGCAACTCTGTTCCTGGAGTAGAAGGAGCAACCTCCAGGGGTGCTGGCCTGGGATTTCCTGTCCTTTATCTAGGCTGGCCAAAGACTGGCCTGTCTGAGGTATGGACTTGCATCCCACCATTTTGCTCCAGGCTGAGGTCATGTCAGGCCGGGCAGGGTCAGGGACTTTGTAGGAAGGGCTTGGCTCTAAACAACTGGCTCACATAGCCTGTACCCCAGCACGACCTTCTCAATGGGTAAAAAATAGAGAGGCTGAGGATGTAGCACAGTTGATAATATACTTGCCTAGAATTGCAAGAGGTCCTGGGTTTTGGGGACTACTGAAGGGACTATGGGGTGCTGAATTCCCTGTACCCCACGAACAGGATGTGTGATGCATACCTGATCCTAGCACTCAGGATGTCGAGCAGGCGGATCAGAAGGTGAAGGTCTGTCCTCAGCTACATAGCAAGTGTGATGCCAGCTTGGGACCTATAGGGCCCTGTCAAAAAGAAATAAAGATTTAAAAAAAATAAATAAGGAAGCCGGGCAGTGGTGGCGCATGCCTGTAATCCCAGCACTCTGGGAGGCAGAGGCAGGCGGATTTCTGAGTTCGAGGCCAGCCTGGTCTACAGAGTGAGTTCCAGGACAGCCAGGGCTATACAGAGAAACACTGTCTCAGGAAAAAAAAAAAAAAGATAAGGAAAGAATGCAGTGTTGGAAAAGGCCCAGAGTCGAGCTTGTGTCCCGGAGCAAGAGGGTGCTGTGAACATGACCTCTACTTTGATAGTCTTCTATAAAGCCTTGGGTGGCTTCACCTCTCTGAACCGGCATCTGCCATCAATGAGGAGACATGTACCTATCTCTCAGTTGCTGAGCATTCATTCTGACTATATAAATAAAATACTTGTGTGAGTGTCACTAAGTAGCACTTTGGGGAGCCTTGTTCTTTGGCTGTTTTTCACTGACCTGGGGTTATCCAGGGCTCCAGCATACCACCTCATTGACCATGCATTGAGTCCGGACTTTGATGCCACTTCAGATTCTGTTCCACCTAGGAAATTTCTCTTGTTGTCTTTATAGAGTCCCTTCCTCTGGCCGTCTTTGGTGACATTTGTGACACTGCAACAGGCTGTGCTAATGATGTTAATAGCAATAATGGTGAGCTATTCTAAATTCTTGACACATTTTTTTTTTTAAAAAAAACATACTTAGTCCCCGTGACAATTCCATAAGGCAGTTAGAGCTATTAAGGCTTCCCTGCCTTACGTATAAAGAAGATGAGTAACCCAAGATTTAAAAAAAAAAAGACATGGAGGAGTGGTAAAAAGACCACCCAGGTAGTCTGACTATACCTCCAATGAGCTTCATAGCTGACTCTCTCTCTCTTGATGCTTGGCCTGGAGGCAAGGGCACGGATTTGGCCTCTCTTTTCTTCCCAGTCTACATCGAATCCAGAAGCAACTAATCTTTCTGGGCAGTCAGTCCCCAGATGTGGTAAGCGACTTGCACCCCCTACCACCACCACCAAGGTAAAAGGAGGAAATAGTGGGATAAAGACTCCAAAATAGAGCCTCAGCAGAGTTGAGAAGGGCCTGAGGGAGGGATTTGGGGGTGGTTCTGGCATAGGCACCAGGTCTGCTTTATTAGTATCTTCTAGCACTGAGAGTCGGGAGCAGGGTGCTGGGTGTCACTGGGGAAGAAGAGACATTTTAACGTGCTGTCTTGACAACGGGTTGCATTATTTAGAAAGTGTGGGTGGGTAGGGGCAGGCAGAAGACTGGGTGGATTAACACTTACGAGATCCCTTGAGCTCATGTAGCCCATGCTTGTATTGGGATTATGTGGGTGGGGGAGTCGTCCAGAACATCTAGCCTCCCCCACCCCCTCCAAGTTTACCCATTTCAGACTCTTCGGGGGCTGCAAGCTTCCTTCCTTAGACTGCACTAGCTGCCAGCTCCCCTGCTTTGGAAGTTGTTCTCTGTTATCTTGTCCTCAAAGGATAGTTTGTCCCGGTCTCTGCCCTTCCTGAGTAGGATGAGCCAGACAACACCTCTGGCCAAATACACCGGGAGAGCTCTTGTTGTGTTTTCAGACCTTGGTGCCTAGCACAGGGCCTGGTACTAAGTAGATACTGGTGTACTCTGTTCCTTGAGTCCACTCACAGTTCACAAGGAATGGTTTTATAGGGGAAATTCAAGAGAGGCTGACATAGGAACTCATTAATGGGGGGCGGGGAGGGTTGCATTTGAGCAGGTTCCTGGCCCCGTCTGTACCACAGCAGAAGAGACCCGATCTTTCACAACATTGAGTTTTACGTTTGTGCAACGGCCATTACTTGCTTTGCACTGGGTTGTTTTGAGCTCCAGGTAGAATGAGAGCTGATCTAGTGCTTTTCCCATAGAAGGGAATTACTTCAGGCCGAGCATTCAAACTATGCTCCCAAGTGCTCACATGCAGGCCGGGGGTGACAGGGTGGGCAGGTTGGTGACAGTGAGATCAGTGGAGGGCCGGTGGTTAGCCCTGTTTTGAGAGCCCCAAATACCCATGCACACACCATGCACCACACATTTGATCTTTATGAAAACACGTTGATTCTGAGATTACATCCCTATTTTAGAGATAAGGACACTAAGGCACAGAGAAATTATGAAGCTTAAGGAACACCATCTGTGTAGTCCTTGGAAACCCAGTAATTCTTTAGTAACTATACTGTCTGTAATATTATACTGTCTGTATGCATTGTTGTTAAATTTGGTATCATACATATTGCCACTAATGAGCAGAGCCCATTAACGAGGAACAAACCCAGGACTGTCTTCAGGCTCTTAGCCTCTCTCTTTCCACCTTATCCCACAATGCTGTTCCCGTAGGCCTTCCATCACTGATAGGTCATCATTGGACTTCTCCATCCTATATGCTCCTACTATGACCCAAGCACTCGCATTGTCAGTCCTAGCCCTAGCCACATGCACTCCACAGCCCTCTCTCTGGCTGGCTGCAGGGCTCAGGGGAGGGGTTGTGTCAGCATGCTTCTTGAAGAGGCCACTTCTTTCAGGCCCATTTCCTTTCTGTCAGAGACAGTTTTTTTTTTTTCTGGATCCCAGGGTGGGGCCAGGCTACTTTAAGGCATTTCCTGCCCAAAGTTTATATTTGGCTTCAGCAAAAGGAAAGGGAAATAGGCAAAGGGAGTAGAACTAAAAGGTGGTGGCGCGGGGTCAAAATAAGTGAACACCGAGGCTTGGAGAGGCCGAGAGGGAAGTGGGAGGTAATGAGTGCCCTGAACATCTCAGGTGAACTTCCTTGCCCATACTTAAGCTCAAGTGGAAGAGCTAATGGCTCTCCCAGGGCAGAATGCCTCTACCCTTAGGCAGAGTTCATTCTTCGTTCTCATACCTGGATAGTCCCAAGGTTTTGCTTTCTGCCTCAGGGCATGACGTTCTGCCAAGCAGCGCTGCCCAAAGTACAGCAGCTGTGAGCTTCAGGTAGGATGCTTGGTTCTGTGGAGATAACAGAAGAGGAGCTAGAGCCAGATGTGCATACACTGTTAAGTTGGGAAGCAGAACTTCCTGTCCGGGCACTGCCAGAACATTCAGTATCCCTTATCACACTGCATTGGGAGCACCAAGACAAATAGGACCCAGTGAAATGGAGCAATCAAACGGGAAGACAGCATCGCATGCCGGTGAATGTTGAGAGCCAAGGAGGGAGGCTTCCTGGGTTGGAATGCTCAATCTAGTCTGTAGCTTGGGTGTCTATTTAGAACTAGGCCAATTTCTGCCCTAGGCTTTGGGCAATGCTGGGGTTTTGGGGGGCCGGTTAGGTTTCAGAACAGAAGAGTAACCAGGTTAGGGCTGGGGTCTTTGGGAGAAGAAGGCTGGTAGGGTAGCCTGTTGACAGGAGAGATCGGAGACTATAAAGAGAGCGCTGAGGTGCTCTAGGCATGAGAACCTAGAACATAATTGTGTATGGGAAACCTGACCATTTAGTGGGAGTTGTTAGAAGCTGAGATGACTCAATATGGAGGAGGAAAGAGGAGGACAAGATGTTGGATGGTTTTTGAGGCAAGAACATCAGCAGAATTCTTCCCTCCCATTCCCTCCTTGAGGACCTAAGACCAAACGCATCTTCCTCCACAATCCAGTACAGCTCCTCTGTGGCACCACCAACTGCCATTGACAGCTCTGACTCCAGGGGTTTGGGACTAGCCATTAGAAGATGAGAAACTCTGTTCAGACAGAAGTAGTGGCTTCCCTAAGGTTACACACAAGTTAGTAGGGGAGCTAAAGCTATAAGGTGGTTTGCCTGACCTTCAGTCCAAAAGTTTGAACCCATACTGCGGTGGAGAGCAGTTTTTCCTGGTCTAGCATCAGCCTTAGACTAGTTTGGTTGGCATCTCATTCCTCTAGGCTGGAGACTGGAATGGGTGAAATGGCACACAGCTTATTAAAAAACAAATATCTTTCTTTGTCACTGGTCACCTTGTCAGAGCACCTAGGACCGAGTTGGGGACAGTGGCCCCTAGGGGCAAGAAAGCTAATAGGGCAACTGCAGCAGAGCAGGTGGCAGCTTTGACCTTCACTGTCACAGGGAAACCCTGGACTGGATAGGAATGTCAGCTGTCTGCTTTGGCCCCACTGTGTCAATTACTAGCCTTGGAGACCACAGGCCTGGCTGTCTCTGGACCCAGATTCTCAAACAGCCCCAGTGAACCAGGATTTACTTAACCTCAGAGCTCATGTGAGTCTTAGTATTTACAGTCCTTTGGAGAGTTGGAGGGGAGACACTGTTGTAGTGTCTTTGGGGGTCTTGAATAATTTCCATATACATAGAACTTCATACCAGAGCAGCCACCTCTCTAGCTCCCCCATAAAGTCAAGGGACCACCACTGACAGACATATGTAATCTTTGCTTCATCACCAGAACATCTCCCAAAATAGATATGGGTGCCTTAAAGCATCTGAGGCCCCCTTGGCGAGATTGAAGTTGACACTTCAGAGCCCCCCTCACCCCACTGAATCTAGATAGGATGGCCAAAAATGTCTCCAGACATTGTCAAACAGGAAGGGAATTTGTCCCTGGATGGGAATCCATTCGGTAGGGACTCCAAGTTTTACCCTGTGAGCAGGTGCAGACATGAAGTGTCAGAAGAGAGGCACATTACAGGCTCTGCACAAGTATACTAGCTAGCCGAAAATCTTCAGTGGCTCGAGGGCTTGCTACCACCCACTCCCATACGGCTCCCTGTATGTAGGCTGTTTGCTTTGTGGGTACTTCATTTGTGACAGGAAGACTCTAAAAGTATTGCTTGCATGGGCCCAGGAGCTTGGCATCCAGCTGCAGTTCCGGCAGAGACTCGGGCTGGCATCTGAACAGGTGCAGCCGGGGCCCCTAGCGCTGCCCTACGACCTAGCAAGCAGGAGGCCAGCCAGTGTCTAGTACTGCCAAAGTAGGCTGGCCGAAATACAGCGGCCCTTGCTGTGGTGCCCCTCCAGTGGGGTTTGGAATGTGGGATGGGAGCTATTTTGGTCTTGTCTCCCTTCCTCCCAGTTCCTCCCTCCCCTGCCAGAGTTTAGTTAGAGTGGCAATTCCAGCTAAGAGCAGCAGTAGCAGATAGCAATAGCCTGTGGATGTGTTGGGCCTTCTAGTAGGCAGGGAATTACCTACTCTCTTCCACTTCATGGTCAAGAAGGGAAGTTTCAGTGGCTCCAGAATACCTGATAGTTGAGTAAAGACCCTTTCTCTTTGTCCTAGAGAGGTAGGAAGATCAACTAGTTACCTGTCACAGCATCTTACCCAGGACTGTTGTCAACACGCACAAACTGCAATGGCGGTACACCTGTAAGAGTCGTGTTCCTGTGCCAGACTCAAAAGGCTAGGTGGGAAAAGTGTGTCCATATGAGAGACAAGGAAGGAGCTAATCATAAGCAAGGATGGTAGCCTCTGAGATAGAAAGTCCCCTCCCAACGCCATTCTGTCTTGAAAAGGCTCCTTTCCAAGGGTGGGGAGTGAAAACAGGAAATGGACCTTGGATCAGCCAAGAAGAATGAACTAAGAAACTCTTCGTCAGAGCTGGCTGCGGTGACAGGGTCTCTAGTAGCATGTAGCTCCACTGCCTGCCTCCCTCTCCTAGCCCAAAACACGGTCTCACCTTAGCTTCATAGAGCCTACCCTGACAACTTCCATTGTCCCGTAGACAGTGGTATCCTAGCACCCTTGGGATACTAGCGTTTCCTCCTGCTCACACTAAAAGTGGAAGAGACCAGTGTTGGTACCAGACCCTGCTTGTGAGGCATCCAACCTATGTCGAGGGCCATCAGGAAGATGCCTTTCCAAACAGAAGGCTAATCATTAAGGCAAAGGAGATCACCATGTTTGCCAAAGATAGGAACAGTCAACTAATGATTTAACTGACCTCTGCAAGTACCCAAGACTCCTTCCCCACTCCCCACCATAGGCAGCCATATTAGTGTTAGGTATATTCTCTGGTCTATACCCTCAAGGCCTGGAGCAAACTTCAGCCAGTGGCTTAGAACAGGCCTGATTCTGGGCTCTGGAGAGCATCTT
>BDUI01002139.1:35868-52560 GCA_002335545.1 Apodemus speciosus | reverse complement strand
CTCTCTCTCTCCTCCTCACTCTCCCCCTCCCTCTCTCTCTCTCTCTCTCTCTCTCTCTCTCTCTCTCTCTCTCTCTCTCTCAGAAATCACTCCTAGAAAGGCCTGGAATACCTCTATCTCATCAAGCAGTCACCGCTCAACCAGCCTCTCTTTGCCCTGTCCCCTGGCTCAGGCTTTTCATGACCTTTGTCTTCATCTAGGTTTTGTGTATTGTTCATTACCTGTTTCCTATGAGAGTGTAAGCTCGCTGAAGGCAGGGACCCCAATTTTGTGTTGTTTACCTTGTGCAGTGCTCAGTGACTGATGAGTGATGGGGTTTCTCGCTCTCCCTTTTCTCCTGATGTCTTGGTTTTTCTCCTCCTTTCCCTGAGACCTGAGAAGATGGCTCCCACTGTTCTGGGAAGACATTGTATGGCCACACACTATCCTCTCTGCCCTTGTTCCCTCCCTACATCCCATTATTGGTCTTGGACGGTGGGAGGTCCCCTATCTGAAAGCCCAGAATTCAAATGAAAGGGAACTCAAGTTGGCTCTTGGCAGCCATGGAGAGTCTCAGGCCTGATGTCTGCCCTTGGGCCTGCTTTGCTTGTGTCTTCATTTCAGCTCAGGCCTCCAGAACATTCTTGAGATTCTCCCTCAGCTACCCACTCTGACCTCCTTGGGTTTTCTCTGCCTCATTAACTTTCTTTCCTCATGACACAATACCTGAGATAAACAGCTGAAAATGAGGGACAATTTACTAGGCCTTGGGGTTTGCGTCCATGGTTTCTTGGTCACGTTGCTTTGGGCCTGTGGCCAGGCAGAACATCATGGTGGAAAGTGGACTGGAGGAAAGGTCCATGCCTCAGGGTAGGCTAAAGAGGAAGGGTCAGGAGGGATAGTGTGGACGGGGAGAAATTCTGATACCCATTCAGTGACTCAGCTCGTCCCACTGGGCTCTACTCCCTAAAGGCTCTACTGCCTTCTACGCACCTGCAGATGGGGACATGAGCTGTCTTCCCATGCCTTACACTCTACAGCATGGTTCTCAAGTTCTAAATGCTTCTCAACCTTCCTAATGCTGTAACCCTTTAATACAGTTCCTCATGGTGTGGTGACCACAACCATAACATTATTTTGCTGCTATTTCATAGCTGTAATTTGCTACTGTTGTGAATTGTAATGTAAGTATCTAATATGCAGGATATCTAACATGGGACCACAATGGGTCCTAGGGTCTAAGGCTTAGAGAGACTTTAAGAACCAAACCCTAACACCTCCATTGGATTTCTGTCTGCTGTGGCCCTTGCTTTCTTGCTCCCTTTCTTCCTTTCCCCAACCCCTGCAGGTCAAGTGTGGCGGGGGGCCATTTCTGATCCCCTGCCAGACTCATCGTTGCTTCTTTCCATCACACAGAAGGTGTGTTCCCCCTGGATATTGGCTCTGTGAAGAAGGAATACAGTTTTCTGGACCAGGACTCTCTGGGGGCCCTGTGCAGGTAGGGGGCTGAGGGCCAGACCTAGGAAGCCTTGAGCCCAATTTTGTGCTTCTTTGTAGAAAAGACAACTCCCCCCTTGTACCTTCTATTACAGGGGAGCATAGTTAATGAATGAGGCTCCTTTTCCGCCATCACATTGCTCATTAGAGTCACTGTGTCTATGACCCCCCCCCTCCCTCTACCCCTGTCACTGCGGCTAGAAGATCCAGATCTGGTCTTGATGCAAATTCCTCAAAGCATGCCTTGCATTCGCACTCTTACTACTTCGACCAGTTCTGCTGTTTCCTAAGGCTAAAGCCCGATTTCTCCTTGAGTCTATGAAAGTGGCCTTGGTGGCTAACCTCTGTTTCCTGCTCCTGCTTCCCAACAAAGCCATCCTCTCTACTGCCACCAGAGCCACCATTTTCAAACCCCAGGTAGGCACTCTCTCCTGTATAAAATCTGCCACTGCCTCTCTGCAAGAATACAAAACCATTTCAGCATGACACATTTGCCACCCTTCTTTTGACTTCCCTTAGCTTTGAGCACACCCTCTCCTGCTAGTTTCTTTGTTGACTGACTGTGGCCTTCCTTCTTGACCTTGTCACAGGCTCTCACAGAAGTCTGAAAAAACTATTCCTGCTTCTTTTATCCTCAGCATCCCACCTCTGCTTTCCAGGAAGCCTTCTTAAGACTGTCCCCCCATCTTTTCCTGAAAGTTCCTGGTCTTATTCTCGATGTGCCTGCTGTCTC
The DNA here is from genome assembly GCA_002335545.1 of Apodemus speciosus. Taxonomy (NCBI): domain Eukaryota; kingdom Metazoa; phylum Chordata; class Mammalia; order Rodentia; family Muridae; genus Apodemus; species Apodemus speciosus. The sequence continues at coordinate 50,351 of BDUI01002139.1, read as the reverse complement.
TTCTGCATGCTCTTTTCTTGATTTCTATATCTCTCAGTACCCAGAAAACAGAGGCTCTAATCTTCCCGGCATCATACTTAAGACATCATGGACATTAATCTTGGAAGAGTTCTGACCACTTGACCATGGGAAATGGTGGATGGCATCTTGCAAGTGTCTTGGTAGGCTGTCTCAGGCTCTGGGGAGTTGGGGACCTTGGGTGAACACATCCTTTGTGTTGCAGGAGGCTGATGACCCTGAACAATTGTGCTTCGATGAAGCTTGAGGTTCATTTTCAATGCAAGCAGGTGAATGCTGGCAAGGGGTGAGGTCACGGTACCCGGCACAGTGCTGGGAACTGCACTTGTGAACAAGCTCTAGCCCGGGGGTGGAGATGCAGGCATCTCGGTACCGCAGGTCCTATGAGATCGCTTAGGCTTTCGGTGAGCATCACCTATAGGAGCATGTGAGAGCAAGTACCCGGGCTCATGCCCGACTCTACTCCCTACTCAAACCACCTCTCCCTTTTGTTTATGTCAATACCTTGATCTAGTGATGGCCTTCCTCAGAGAAAACCATTTAACTTCACTACTTGGTTTGTCATAGCTAAAATTCCTTGAACAGAAGGGATGGGACAATGCGGCAGAAAGGTCATTGACTCGATGGTATTAGAAGTCAGGGTGGCCATAGCATTACCTCCATAAGCTCTTACTCCCTTGGCCCCTTGGCGCCTAGCCTCATTTTTTCCCATCACTAAAATGGGTCAGGAGGCTGGATTGATAGCTGTCTAAGGCCCGCCCGTAAGGCCTCTTTATATATAGCCTCAAAAGAAAGCTTTAGGGCCTCATTGTTGCTGCGGGACAAGTTTTGTTGGTTTCCTCTGGAGTTTTCCCTACCAGAGGCCTGCAGTCAGGTAGGGGTAACCAAACTGACAAAGCACTGCCTGGGGACACTTCTGTCACTGACAACTAAAGTGCCCTTCGGCCAGCTTCAACTCCTGTCTGGATGTTTCCTCGCCTTGCCAAGGAGAAAATGAATTAGAAACATCTAAAAACCCCCTCCCGCTCTTTGACACCATAATTTTAATCCAAAGCTATAGCCAATGAACATTTAATACTCTTTGTCATTGGCGTAACCGTGACAAGAAATGATGTTGGGCAAATGTCTACTGATTTGAGTCCCATTCCCGATCTGTGAAATGGGGACAGTTAGATTAGATGACTGTCACTATACATCTAGGCTCCATCCATGATTCCTGGTGAGAGCCAGCTTTCCATTCCCACTCCACGTCCTCTACCAGAAAGCAAAGCTCCTCACCCCGCCCTGCCCCAGAGCACTTGGCAGCAGAGTAGGGCACAAGCAGGCACTTGGCCTTGGGCTGCTGTGACCCCTCCCTATGATGCCTCCCCAGGATGACGACTCAGAAGAGGAGGAGCAATGTACCATCAGCAGCCACTGGGCCTTTGAGCAGGAAAGCAAGTGTGGGTCTCTTATGGGCTCTTCTGCCCTGCTGGCCCCGCCGAGCCCTAGCCTCCTGGGAACCTCAAGCTGCGAAAGCGTCCTCACTGAGATTAGCGCTGCCTCCCTGCCTGCCATCTCCGTGAGCCATTCGCCCGAGTCAGCAGACCCGCCCTTGTTAGGTCGTGTCCCCAGCCCAAGTAACCAGCCCTTCCTTAGTCCCACCCAGGGCCAGGAAGGTTCCCAAGACAAAGCAAAGAAGCATTATTCTCGAAGCTTCCTCAAGCACCTCGAATCTCTGAGGAGGAAGGAAAAGGGCGACAGCCGGCAAACGGAACCTGCGCAACGCCTCGCCACCTCAGAAAAGGCCACGAAGGCTTCATCTTTCCGCACTTGCCGTGGCTTCCTCTCAGCTGGGTTTCACAGGGCCAAGAACAGGGTCACCACTTCAGCCAGGGTCAGAGATGGTGAGACTCAGAAAGCCTGGGAGGCTTGGCCTGTAGCCACATTCCGGCACCCTCAGCCTATACGCAGGCGTGACTGTCTGGTGCATGTGCCTGGTGACCATAAGCCAGGCACATTCCCGCGTTCTCTGTCCATTGAAAGCCTTTGTCCAGATGATAGTCGTCACCTGGCAGATTGGCAGCCAAGTAGGGGCCGGGGCTATGAAGGGCGCCGGGGATCCTGTGGTTCCACAGGCAGCCATGCCAGCACTTACGACAACTTGCCTGAGCTGTACCCAGATGAGCCTACACAGGCTGAAGCTGAAGGTGAGGAGGGGGAAGGCAGCTATGCCCATCTGGATGACATCCTGGAGCATGTGTGGGGGCTACAGCAGCGGGTAGAGCTGTGGTCTCAGACCATGTACCCGGACCTGAGGCCTGGAGATAAGGAGGAGGAAGAGGAGGAAGAGGAGGAGGAGGAAGCTGCTTCCTCAGTGGAAATCGCCAGAGCTGAGGGGGAAGGCCAGGATGAAGATCTAGCTCAGGCAGAGTCCCAAGTCCACAGAGGGTTCCCAACCCAAGTCAAGGAGGAAGTCCCACTGATAGTCCTGGATCAGGCCCCAACTGCGGTTGAACCATTGGTACAGGCCGAGGCCCAGGCCGAGGCAGAGGCTCCAGCTCAGGCCCAGGATCTTGAGCAAGAAGCAAACTCAGCTGCGGAGCCTATTTCTGCCTCCAGCCTGTCTGTGGAGGAAGGGCATTCCATTTCTGACACAGCAGTTTCCTCCAGTGAGCTTGACAGTAGTGGCAACTCCGTGAATGAGGCGGACGCTGCAGACGCCCCTGCAGGACCGCAAGCATCAGTACCCCGTGAACGTCGTGACTCAGGTGTCGGGGCCTCGCTCACCAGACCATGCAGGTAGGAGTTTGGAGTATGGATGGAGGTGGGGTCCCTTCTCAGTCTCTGCCTTCTCTCTCATCTGCTTTCCTAGTCATAAAACCCAGGGGAAAGTTCTTGGGGGCCAGGAGATCATTTCCAGGCAGCCAGTCCCAAGAGAAAGGAAGACCAAGTTCAAGAAGCTAGAGATCTGAGTGTTTAGTACAAGCTCTAGCCCTGGTATGGCCTTGAGAAAGTGGTGCCTTTTCTGGACTCGGTTTCCTCATCTTAGCAGCAAGGGTGTTAGAGATGGCCTCTGCTTCTCAGCTCTGAAGATGAGAGTTTCCTGCCATGGTAGCCTTGGAACGGGTTGAGACTGGCACTGCATTTTGGGACTAAATGGGTGTGAACTTGGTGCCAGCCTCCATGGGCGTTTCTTGAACCTTGGACGACCCAGAGGCTGAAGCCAAGCGTTTGCCGCCCTGAAGCACCATAGTAGCACTTAATGCGTTCCCGCTTCCCTATACATCTTTCCTGGTCAGGGATGGGGTAGGGTGATAGAAAGGGACCAGAAGGCCATGGCCTTCTCTAAGACCTATCAAACCGGTGTCTCAGGTACTCCCTGCCCCTCTCCCTTCAGGAAACTTCGTTGGCACAGCTTCCAGAATTCCCACCGACCGAGCCTCAACTCAGAGTCACTGGAGATCAACAGGCAGTTTGCAGGCCAGATCAACTTGCTTCACAAAGGCTCACTGCTGCGGCTCACTGGCTTCATGGAGAAGTACACTGTGCCCCACAAACAGGCCTGGGTGTGGTGAGTGTCCCTCGAGCTGTGTGGGACAGGAGCTATGGACTATCCTAGATTCTATGCCCTGGGAGCACAGCCTAGAGGCAGGACAGACAGGCAGGCTGAGCCCACAGGACAGTGGAGTGGTGCTCTTCCAGGAGGCTGGGAGCGGGTGGGGGGGGGGCTGTGTTAGGAAAGACACGTTCTGGAAATCCCCAGCTCCTCCAGCTGTCCTTTCTCCTTCCCACCCTCCCTGCTGCCACCAGTGAGATTGTCCTAAAGTACACTTCGGTTGTTGTGTATTGAGTAAATAAACAGCCTTGTGGCTTCCCGTTATCCCGATTCTTTTTTGTCATGGCCCTCTCATGTTCTGGGGTAGCCCCATCCTTCTGACCCTTTAGTCACCTGTTCTCAAGCCATGTCATCTGACAGCCTGTGGGACTAGTTGCCCTTCTCTCTGTGGCTTCTTCATTCATGCTGTCCTTTCTGCCTGGAGTGCCTCTTGCCTTATTCCTCCTGTGGGACAGTAGCACTCTGCCCTGTAGTACTCTGCTGAGTTACCACCTCCTCTCGGGAGGCCTCTCTAACTTAGTAGGTGTACCTCTCCTTCCTAATGGTTCTTCCTCTAAGTTCAAGACCTACTGCAGGCCGCGTGAATTACTGGTGAGGGCGTCTATGTTCCTATGGCTTTTGTCAGCAGAGGCTAAAGCAGGCGCTTACTGAATGTGCTTTCTGCAGACATAATGTGTTCCTTAGTCCTCTCACGTCTGGACAAGAGATGTCCTTCAAGCTGAGTTCTCTTTTCCTGATTTCTTGTTAACCCCCACACACAGGTCAGTGCCTAAGTTTATGAAAAGAAACAAGACCCCAGACTACCGGGGACACCATGTATTTGGAGTGCCACCCCTCATTCATGTGCAGCGGACGGGCCAGCCTTTGCCCCAGAGCATTCAACAAGCTATGCGCTACCTACGAAGCCAGTGCCTAGACCAGGTGAGTCCTCCTCAGGGGGCCTGCATGGAAGGGGTGCTTGGAGGTGAGGAGGGCCCAAGGCTGACTGCTTTCCCCTTTCTCTTGGGTTCTGCTACTCACCAGAAACCTTTTCCTTGCAACGCGCAGCTAGGTTGATGCCAACGTTCTTTCTTCTTTATAGCTAGAGCCTTCTGCCCACTCTGGGGAAGCTTCTTTCTGTCCCAGGGTATATAGTCTTCCGAGTCTCAGATACCGCCTTAGCCTAAGGCCACCTGTTCACCCTTGTCTCCATGACAGCCATCTTTCTCTTTGGCACCAGGGTGTAAACCGCCTTCCCTCTGGACTTGCTGAGCCCGTCAGGAAGCCTTGGCAGGCTTCCCAGTCTCCAAGGCTCCCGACACTCCAGCCCTGGCTTCACAGTTTCCTTTTTCTTCTTTCCCCTCCTAATGGGTTAGGTGGGCATCTTCCGCAAGTCTGGGGTCAAGTCCAGGATTCAGAGCCTACGCCAAATGAACGAGACCTCCCCTGACAACGTCTGCTATGAGGGCCAGTCAGCCTATGATGTGGCTGATTTACTGAAGCAGTATTTCAGAGACCTGCCGGAGCCCATTTTTACCAGCAAGCTCACCACCACTTTCCTACAAATCTATCAGTGTAAGTCACCCGGACCCCTCCTTAGTAACTTGCCCTACACTCAGCCTGCCTGATCCCGAGGGCTTGTGGGAAATGAACCTGGCAGCTGGCTGCATGGGCTCATGGGAAATTTTACTTTCTGGATTTGGAAAGGCACTTGGAGAGGGGCCACATCCTATAGCTCCCTTGAACCTAGTTTTTGGTAGTGTAGGCTGAGGCCCTGAGGAAAGGGCTTTTCCAAAGGCTGTCCTGAGATCAGAGCTGTGCTAGCTCTAGCCACCAGCGACCTCGCAGAGCCCATCTTTGGAGGCTGTCAGGCCTTGTGCATTCTGCAAAACAGGACGCTTGCTGCTGGTGCTTCTGGGGAAATGAAGAAGGCCCTTGTACCCTTCCTGTCCTGCAGTGCTCCCCAAAGAACAGTGGCTGGCAGCGGCACAAGCTGCCACCTTGCTGCTCCCCGACGAGAACAGAGAAGTGCTACAGACCCTGCTCTACTTCCTAAGTGACATCGCCTCTGCTGAGGAAAACCAGATGACAGCTGGCAACCTGGCAGTGTGCCTGGCCCCTTCCATCTTCCACCTCAACATCTCCAAGAAGGACAGCCCCTCACCCAGGTGAACCGGGTAGCACATGCCAGGGCCAGTCCAGGAGAATTTGGTTCCATGAGATTTGGGGCCTTTGGGAGGTACCAGCGTTGTTGCTGCCCTCACCCGAAAGGGGTTTTAGCCTTAGCCACTGCGGAGCAGGCCTCTCCTAAAAGACACCAGATGATTTTCTGGTCAAGACGGGCAAGCTGGCTTCTCAAAAATGAAGCGGCAGCTGTCACCCATCTTGCCTTATGCCTTAGTGCCTTCGTCTTCTGCTCCTATCTCCTTTCAGGATCAAGAGCAAACGCAGCCTAGTTGGCCGGCCAGGCCCCAGGGACCTGAGTGAAAACATGGCCGCCACCCAAGGCCTATCACACATGATCAGTGACTGCAAGAAACTCTTCCAGGTAAGTTAGGAAAGGCTGTAGTACCTGACTCTCAGAATTATCAGGCCTGACCTTTAGACTCTGTATCATGGGTCTCTAGAGCAGTGGTTCTCAACCTGTGGGTTGAGACCCCTCTAGCAAGTTTCTATCTCCCCAAATATTGAACATTACAGTTCCTAACAGTTGCAAAATTACAGTTATGAAGTAGCAACAAAAATAATTTTATGGTTGGGGATCTCCACAACATGATGAACTGTTTTAAAGGGTCATATCATAAGAAAGGTGGAGAACCACTGCCCTAGATGAACAGAACTGATAGAATGAATGTGTTTGTGTGTGTGTGTGTTGTGTGTGTGTGTGGTGTGTGTGTGTGTGTATGGGGATTTTATTACAATGTCTTTAAAGGCTGTGGTCTGACTAGTCCAACAATGCTTGTCTCCCAATAGAAAGGCCAAGAATCTGGTAGTTGTTCAGTCCATGAAATTGGTTGGTCTTTAATCTATGTTGGAATCCCAAAATAGGTTCTCAGACCATGGAAGGAGAGCCTCAGCAGCAGGAGAGAGACACTCGCCAGCAAGCGGGAGGGCAAGCAGGAGAAAAGCAGAAAGCTTCTTTTTAATGCATCTTTTCATGTGGGCTACCACCAGAAGGTGTGGCCCAGACTTAGGGTTGGTCTCTTGACCTCAAATGGCCCTGACTCGGGATGGGTCTTCCCACCTCAAAGGATCCAATAAAGAAAATCCTCCACAAGTGTGCCTAGCTGCTTGGTTTTTTAGTTGATTCTAGTTTTAGTCAAGTTGACAAGCAAGATTGGCCATCAGACTCCAAGTCAGGCAAGGAGTCCAGCTTGACACGCACTCACTCATCAGACTCTAATTTGTGAAGCTTCTCCCTCAGTTCCTTCTCTGCCTCACTGTGGTGCAGTAGCCTTGCATCTCCATTTACTCTTAACACTGATATTTGCGGGGTACCCTGTTCACCCACTCACTGTGTGTGTATGTATGTGTGTGCCCTCCCCCCAGGTTCCCCAGGATATGGTGGTACAACTATGTGGTTCATACAGTGCAGCTGAGCTCAGCCCTCCTGGCCCAGCCCTGGCTGAGCTGAGGCAGGCACAGGCTGCTGGGGTGAGTCTGAGCCTTTACATGGAGGAGAGTGTGCAGGAGCTGCTTCGGGATGCTGCAGACCGCTTCAAGGGCTGGACCAATGTGCCGGGGCCCCAGCACACAGAGCTGGCTTGTAGGAAGGTGAGCATCTCACTCTCCATTTTGTTGTAAGCTGTGAGAGAGCACTAGGCCTGTCTCATAGAGTCGCTTTGACAGCCTTATTGGGCTCCTGCTTGGTACTTGGCGGGCATAACAGTCAGCTGAATGAGTGTCTGAAGGAGTCAGGAACCATATGAGGCCAGTGGATCTTTCAGGGTCCACCTTCCTGAGTTCTCCTCTACAGTCCTACTTCAGAACCATCACTTCACTGAAATGCCTGGGTCTTCTTTAGTCCTGGGCAGGCAAAGCCCCTTATAATACTCACTCCGTGTGTCTGCTTCTGTTGTCCTGCTACCTGGACTGGTATACCTCCAAATAAGAACCTCTCCCAGACCACATGTAGATGCCACATTACAGAACTTTCTCTATCCAGTGCCTTCAGTCCAGGCTAGGGCTGGAGGTGACTCCCAAGACTGCCCCTCTGTTAGTAGCCTTGCTGTCTTTGGGATGTCCATCTTGAGTGGCATTGTAAGCCAGACATTTCCTGTATATAGAATGACCATGACTAAACCTTCCCCATGGGGTTAAGGTAGGGAACTGACAAGGAACCTGGCACGTGCAAAATACATTGATGGCAAATCCATTAAGGGTAATCATCCCCTTGTCTTCCCCCACCCAGAAATACCACACGTTATGCCCACACTGTCCATAGGCCCTGTGAGCATCTGAATGTCTGGGATTCATCTTTGTTTTGTGCTCTAGAGCAGGCTGAGAAGCAGGCATACAAGAAGGACAGAAAAGTGTGGGTACCTGCCAGTTTGTCTGGGTCTGGGTCTGGGTCTGGGTCTGGGTCTGGGTCTGGGTCTGGGTCTGGGTCTGGGTCTTTGTCTGGGTCTGGGTCTGGGTCTGGTCAGCCAAGGAGCCCAGTAGCCACAGGAAGGGAGATCTAGGCCCTGCAGTCTGAGGACTAGCATGAATTTGGAGTGTTCCCACTTTGATAGTGTTACCATCCCTACCCATTTGGCTTGTAGGCACCAGATGGGCACCCACTTCGAATGTGGAAGGCATCCACAGAAGTGGCTGCCCCTCCAGCTGTGGTGCTGCATCGTGTGCTCCGGGAGCGGGCCCTGTGGGATGAGGACCTCCTGCGGGCCCAGGTGCTGGAAGCCCTGATGCCAGGTGTGGAGTTGTACCATTATGTCACTGACAGCATGGCACCTCATCCTTGCCGTGATTTTGTGGTGCTCAGGTGAGGCATTCCTGTTACCATCCTGTTGTGCTTCCAAGACCGAAAAGGTGGGGCAAGAGTCAGCAGCCAGGGATCTGAACATAGGCTCTTGCCCATTCACATTCCAGGATGTGGCGCTCAGACCTGCCTCGTGGTGGCTGCCTCCTTGTCTCTCAGTCCCTGGATCCTGAGCAACCCGTGCCAGAGTCTGGCGTGCGCGCCCTCATGCTCACTTCCCAGTACCTCATGGAACCCTGTGGCCTGGGCCGCTCTCGCCTCACTCACATTTGCCGCGCTGACCTCAGGTACCAGGCCTGGGATGCCTGCCTCCCCCCGCCCCCCAACCCTTGGCCCTGAGCCCATCCCTTGCTCCTACCCTATGTCAATGATACCCAGCATGAGAAAGAGTTCCTTTCTCTCTCTCTCTGGTGGAAACCAAATTTCTCATATTTGCCTGTCTCTTCCTCCCCAGGGGCCGCTCTCCTGACTGGTACAACAAAGTCTTTGGGCACTTGTGTGCCATGGAAGTGGCCAAGATCCGAGACTCTTTCCCGACACTTCAGGCAGCTGGCCCGGAAACAAAGCTGTGAGTCTTAGGCTGACGTTGCCCAGGTGCCTGCCACCAAAGAAATGAGTGGGAATATGAACTGAGAAGCCTTTAGGGACACAGCCAGGCCTAGGGAGCTCAGCTGCCTACCCTCTTGCATCCTAATGCTACTCTGCATATACACGAGAGAAGAGGGCGTAGGTATCCTACCTCCACCCACCTTCACCCCCATACTACATTCTGATCTCACAAGCGAAGAGAATCTTGTTAGTGGCAAGACGGTCATTGCTGTCCACCTGACCAAGACGCTGCTGTATCTGGAGGCCCAGCAGGGGAAGAAGGTGGAGAGCCTTGTGCAGTCTGGGCTCTTTGCCATACCAAGAAGACAGACCATCTTGTTTGGTGCTAGGGTTCTTTTGAGTTTGAATTTGAGGTCTGATCCTGCCTTTGGGGCCAACATTGACCCTGAATACACCAGATGGGGTAAGCACAGGGACACAACAACCACCACGATCCATTTTATTTATGTAAACATGATGCTAACCTTTATAAAGAAGATTGACAGTGGCCCTATGGGCCCTTAGTAGGCAACATGACAAACTGGGACAGCTTGGGATTTGAGGATAGAGAACCTTTCTTTCTCAAGCCCCAAGATACCAAACCAATGAGCCATCCTCCCCTACTTTGACACATACTTTATCTGTTACTCCCTAGAATTGTGGGCAGCCTTTGGCCACTCATGGCCATAGATACAAGTGAATTAGCTCATTCCCATGACACAGGCCAGGCCAAAGCTGACAGTGGCAGCAAGATATACAAATGTATCCTCATGCCTTTTGCCCACTGTGGTGGTCTATAAGAACAGTCCTATGGGCTGGAGAGATGGGCTCAGAGGTTAGGAGCACTGATTGCTCTTCCAGAGGTCCTGAGTTCAATTCCCAGCAACCACATGGTAGCTCACAACCATCTGAAATGAGATGAGATGCCCTCTTCTGGTGTGTTTGAAGACAGCTACACTGTACTCATATACATAATAAATCTTTAAAAAAAAACAAAACTAAGTGTCCTTGAAAAAAAGAACAGTCCATTCCTAGAGTAGACACCCTAGAAAAACACGAGAAAGGGCTTACCTTAGCCACTTTGGGCTTGATACTAGCCTGATCTATTGCATCTAGTAGTTATGTTTGTTCAGATAGAAAGCTAGCAGCCATTCAGAGGCCAAGTGGTGCTTTCTTTGTCTTTGGCTGAGTAAACTGGATTGTGGTGGGTTGCAGCCATCGTTGTAATGTTAATCCTGTTTTCTCTGTACCTATAAATACTGTACAGCCAAAATATATATGTGTATATGTATATATATACATATGTATATACCTATACATATACACACATATCTGCATGCACACACAGCTACTCCCTCTTGAGTGCATTATAATCTCTGTATGGGAGCGGGATCTGGAGGGCCTGGACTAACATACTTCTGTTCTAACGAGAGAGGAGAGGTAAAGGGCAGGCCACAGCAGTTCCCTCTGCAGAATAATAAAGCATGACTGGAGATGCACACTGGCTCTGTCGATTTTGTTTTGCTGAGACAACGGGCTGGGGGCTTGGGTTGTGACTCATACCTGTAGGTCATAACTTGTGAGCTTTTACCTTACCTTCTGCAGACTCCCAACAAATGGTGTCAGGACGTGGGGCAACACCATAGGAAAAAGCAAAGACCTCCGGTCTTGGGAAGGTGATTGTGAAGGCCGGCAGAATTTAGAGAAGCCAAAACTTGGACAAACCACTTCCGCCTTCATTTCTTGACTAGGCTAGGGTCCTGGATTTGAGCATCAGGTTTCATTGTGACCTCAGGAGTCCATACGGGCTCTAAGAAAGGGTCGTGCCTGGCTCAGATCTCTTTTTTTCCACTCCTATGCAGCCCAGGCAAAGCAAAAGTGTGAGGGGTGCAGGCCTCAGGTTTGGGGGTTCTATGCCACAAACACAACACTTAAAAAGAAGACTGGGTGCCTTGAAGCAGCAAAGCATTGGGATGTCTAAGCCAGGTTGTATTTGATCTCCCCAAAGGAAAGACCTTTGTGGCCATAAAACTTTCTGGGCCTGACTCATCAAAGCTGCTGCTGTGATTTTGGATATTTTGTGAGAACTCTTCCATTCTGCTGCTACTCTCAGGGACCGTCAGAAACTCGGTGGTGCCCCCCAGAGCTGCTGCTGAGGGCCCCTAGGTAGTAGGATTGGCCTGGGAGATCATTCCATGATTAAGGGGCATGTGGTTGTTTCAGGAGTGGAGCTCCAGGACTGGGTCTCCTTGTATCTAGTGCTGGGAGACGGAGAAGAGCATGTTGGTTTCCTTACGACAGATGGGGGCTCAGTAGTTCATGATTTTTCACCTGACTCTTATGTAGTAGAAGATGTAGTAGAAGTTATTTCTCCAGCTTACAAGTTTGATCCTGCCTGAGTGGATATCACTTAAAAAGAAGAGAGAGAGAGAGAGAGAGAGAGAGAGAGAGAGAGAGAGAGAGAGAGAGAGAGAGAGAGAGAGAGAGAGAGAGAGAGAGAGAGAGAGAAAGATATGTGACTTGCATTAACACAATAGAAGTTATTGGACTATCCTGTCCTCTCCAAAGGAAATCTTCGGGTCTACCTTCTCCCATCATTAGAACGGAGTTGTAGTATTGGACAGACTTTCTGATGAACCCAATAGTTATGATGGTTTTTCCATTATTAAAATTTGTGCTTCTGCCAAAAGTGCTTGACACAAGTGTTCCCGACATGAGGCAGGAGATAGAGACACGAATGAATATGGTGAATTCTAACATGAATGGCCTGATTCCGAGTTCATGAAAAGACTTTTCAAATATTCGGCAAGTTTAGCAGCAGCAATGGCGGTAGCAGCAGCAGCAGCAGCAGCAGCAGAAAACACGCAAAAGTGGGGCGAGCAAAGAGGAGCTTGTCAGGATCTCAGCTGCCATCACAGAGACAAGGCAGTACTGTGTGGCATTCAAGTCTTGATGCAAGATGATGTGAAGCCACTGTTGTAAACGGACTCATCCTGAAAGTTGCTCCTATCCAACCGGAGTCGATATTAACCGTTGAACACATGTTTTGGACTTGGAACACAAGGAAACCCAGCTTTTATCCCCTGTCTATATGAGGTCAATACTGATGTCACTGAAAAATGACGTTGGTAAATTATATGAAGTACTAGTATACATTGTGTATATTAAAAGAACTGTCAATCCAGAAAAAAAAAAACAAAGCAAACCAAAACAAAAATAAAGCAAACAAAACCTTCTATACTCCAGGGCATAGGTCAAAAGAAAGTAGTCACAAAACTTAGATTTCTGAGCAAAGCATGTATACTCATTTTTGCAAGAATCACGGAGTATGCTTAGGAAAGACAATCAGAGTGGTGACATCCCTCAGGGACAGAATCAGGTAAGCTTAATCAGGATGCTGCTCGTTCCTGGGACAAATGCTTCTTAAATGGCGCACCACTGTGCAGACTTTGGAGCCCTGTAAGCATCTACATTCACCTATTACCCAAGGTGCAAAAGGCCCGCGGCCTGTCACAGCTCAGCCTCATCAGCGCTCCAATGAGGCCTATAAATCAGGCTCTGTCATATCCCTGGCCCCATGARCGTTCAGGTGGGAATTCATCAACAGATATCACAACCAGTCACAGCCGACGCAGACTGGCGTAGCCATCCAGTCATCTCTATCACAACCTTCTTTGGCTTGCTGCTACTTCCCAGGGCCTATCTTTGGCTTGTCATAACATCAGTGATGCATGGGACATTGGAAGGGACTGAGATGGGCAGAAAACTACCTAACTACTCTAGCTCTGGGAACAGGGGTCACAAGAGGGTAGCTTTGGGCTAGGGGGAGCATAAGCAGGGGTGGGCTTCCAGAACACGTGGCTTCGTGGTCAATAGTACAGATAAGAAGGATAGGTCAGGCTCCTGGGAAAGCCAACAGTCCTCCTCCCTGTTCAAGGGAATCCAGAGCAGATGGCTGAACTCCCGAGGAGGCCAGCACGCAGCCTCTGAGGTTCAGGAAGTGGGAGTTGTGAGCCCCAAATCATTACCTCATTCTAGACATGCGTCTTGCTGCCCTAACTCTCAGAGCCTCAGCTCTCTCTTCTGAGGATGGAGAGGGCACCACCACGTGCAGAGGTCGGAGTAGTCAACCGCCTGCCCAGCACCAGCCCGGGTCCTGTCTCCTGCTGCAGACTGGTCTTGCTGACCCTGCCTCGCTCCTCCTGTCTTACACTGCTTAGGCTGGGAACTGGTCTGTGGAGGGAAGAAGGACTCTAGCAGAAGAGGAAGGGGCGCCCGTTCTGGGTGCCTCACTGCTGCCCCAGACTGTATCACTCCTTCATTCACCAAGCGCGCAGGGCCCCTCCCCGCGCTGGCCTTCCTTGGGAGCACCTGTCTAAGGCTAGTCATCACTTCCAGGAGAACTGCCTGAGTCTTCCATTASATCCCTACGCGGTTCTGGCTGGTAGCATGGGAGAGCACAGGCTSGCAAAGGACCAGGCTGCTGACCAGTGCAAGGCCACCAAGGGGGGCAGAGTCCCCACCGCTCACGCCCAGGTGGGAACTCGGGTCCAGATCAAGATGATCACAGCTTTCAGGTTTCTCTGGGAATCTAGACTTCCAGGTACTGAGGTGGAATCTACTTACTATGAAATGGTTCAGGTAATTAGGTGAGAAGTAGTGTACGTTCAGCACGACGACAGGCTAGTCAGTCAAGCAAGCATGTTTGCACGTGGCCACACAGGCCCACCAGGCTGCGCTTTGAGTCACCGCATCTCTGTTGCACCAGGCTGTGCTGTGGTCATCCTCTGGAGTCACCCCATACCTCTTGTGCCTGGCCCCGCCTGGTGTCAGTAGCCACGCGGTGTTGCCCATAGTTCACAGCACTGCAGGGGCTGGCATCGGCCTCTGAGCTTGCATGACCTCCAAGCAGCTGTGCACACGCACTGTGGGAAGAGGTCCGCGTGGGTGTCACAGGCACTGCRCAGACACTGATGGGAGGCTGAGGATCAAAAAGGAGGAGATGCTTTCTGGGCTGTGGCTGCAGCYGCTGCCCCTAGTGACAGGAGCTGCTGAGCAAGCTGGACCAAGCAAGCCTGTGAGCMCTGCCTGGCCTGCTGGGTGGAAGTACTTGCCTGGAGCCATTCTCGGTACAGTCCACWAGGGGGCAGTGCTGCTCCGTGGGGAAACTGGGCCACAGGAGCTAGGAAGCTACTGCCAGTGAAGCCCACCATAAAGCTCCTGCCTCGCAGGCTGTTGAGGGTCCTCTGGTTTCTAGGCCTCTCCCTTCCCAGGGTGAACCTGACTGTGCACCTTCCCTGGCCCCTCCGTTCTCCGAAAGCC
>BDUI01002138.1:134778-142278 GCA_002335545.1 Apodemus speciosus | reverse complement strand
TTTTTTTGTTCTTTTGAGACAGAAGTTTTCTGTGAGTCCTCGCTGTCCTAGAACTCAGAGATCCACCTGCCCCTGCCTCCTGAGTGCTGGGATTAAAGGCCACTGCCGCCACTGCTACCGACACCACACAGCAACTACCATCACCTGGCTTAAGGTTAACACTCTTTACCTTCTTTAATTGTACAAAACAATACATGGTGATCTATCAGAAATAAATTTTTCCATTAGGCCAATGGATTTTTTTCTCTCTCTTGGAAATCTGAAGACTGTGGTGAATTACAATAGATCAGTGACACTTCAAACAGGATTCCCTACTAACTTAAAAATTGACCAGATAACTTGAAACCTTAACTGGCTAATTACCAAGTCACTGCCTTTCTTTTTCCAACTCTCTTTCTTACTGAAAACTAGTTCTGGGAAGGTTTATAGGGGCCAGTACTCTATTTAGCTACTTTAATATTGGCATCCTTTCTCCATGACAGTTAAGATCAAGGTTCGTTAATAAAAAAAAGCTTGGGGCTTTTGAGAACAGGTTGTCTCAGTGACGCCACTGATAAATAAGCTTAGGTGAATTTAATTTGAACTTTTAGGATGTAGAAAAACTTTGGAAAAATTAAAGTACAAACTACTAAAGAAAGTCGTTTCCTCTTGAAAGACATGGCCTCCTTTAGGAGTCCTCTTTTATTTTTTATTATTATATCTAAGTACACTGTAACTGTCTTCAGACACTCCAGAAGAGGAAGTCAGATCTCATGGATGGTTGTGAGCCACCATGTGGCTGCTGTGATTTGAACTCAGGACCTTCAGAAGAACAGTCAGTGCTCTTACTCACTGAGCCATCTGACCAGCCCAGGATTCCTCTTTTATAAGACTGGGCAACCACCGGCCATATCTATTGACTCCCAAATGAGGGGTTACTTACCTGAAGCAATGATATTTGACATTTTATAGTCCACATTTCTCAATTAGAAAACAAAGGTTATCAAACTATGATTCATTTTGTCAAAGTTTTATTGGGAAACAACCATGCTCATGTTTATTTTGTCTACAGCTACAATGGTGACACTGAACAATTGTAATGAGGCTATCTGGTCATGAAAACTGGAGATTTCACCAACTGACTCTATAGACAAAGAATGTCAATTTCTGGTTCAGAGGGTTCAAAAGATATTAGCTCTAGCTCGGTGTTGTGTTGTATACATATAGATTACACTGCTCAGAAGGCTCAGGTAGGAGGATCTCTTGATGGAGTTCAAAAACATCCTGGCACCATAGCAAGACAAGCCCCATGGACTCAAAATTATCTTGGCAACATAGTCAGATGTGCCCAATGGGCTCAAAACCATCCTGGCAACACAGCAGACCCTGCCTCAAAAGCAAATACCTCCCCCAACAAAATAAACACTGCAAAAAAAAAAAAGAGCCTGAAAGAAATATCCTATTATTTTTATCATGATAATGATTCTCTAAGCCCAACAGAAGAATTATCAGACTCATGCAGGAAGCAAGACCAAACAGGCTTTCTGTAAGGCTATGCTGCCAGGACAAAAAAAAGGAAAACCTTTTAACCTACTGTTCAGTTTGCTATTTGTTTTCCTTTTAAAGTCTCACTAGGTAACTCGGCCCAGCCTCAAACTTGTGATGATCCTCCTACGATGGCCTCTCAAGTCCTGGGATTATATGCTTATAGGCATTGGCCGCCTCCACTAGCCCAGCTCCAAACACAACAACAAAACAAAAAAAGAGCCCAAAAAGTCTCCTGAGCATACTCACATAAGATTTCCCTTTTTGATATGAGCAACTAAAAGCCTTTAAAATGTCATCTAGTGTTGACACGGGGTGCTAAAATAAACACATTCATATTTTCTGTGAGTGTACAATGGTGATGACTGGGTCATGTAGTATAAAATTGTTCTGCTTTATATGTGTTTAAATTTTTTAAAATAAAAATCTGAATCCTTCAGGTTGTCTTTGTAGCTGCTATTAGATAAAGGTTAATGGTGGTGGAGACAGAGAGAGAACACATTAGGAAATGTATTTTACATTCCAGAATCTCCTTAAAGAAATGTATAACCCTTATAGTAAAGCCTAAGTCTTTTATCTGCTGTTTAGAAAAAAAAAAGGCTTCTACCAAGGGAGTCTTCTGAAGGAGTATGTAAGTGCCTAGAAAAACTCGACATCCCTATTTGTGACATATGCACATTTTTAGCTACCAAGGAAGAATCCCTACATTGCTGTGCATTTTCACCCTCATCATTTTTAACATATAGAAAACATTTCTTCCTTTTTGTGGGGTGAAGTTTGAACACAGGACTTCCAATATTAGCTCAGCCATATCCCTAGCTCAAGGTAATTTTTCTATGCTTAGTCCAAAGCTTATTAGAAACTGAGTCTTAGTATTTGCAAAATTTTGCTATCCCTTTAAAGTTATGTCACATTTACAATTCAATGATTAAAAGAAAAGCACTGTGTGTGTGTGTGTGTGTGTGTGTGTGTGTGTGTCCCCTAGGCTGTTATTTTGATTAAGCACAGAATTCTCAGAAACCTAGTTTTGACCTATAGGCCTCGTTTTGCAGATGGGAACAGGGAGCTTCAGTAGAGATGGTAGTAGAGGTTGGTCAGAAATGCATAAACCACAATTCCAAAGAAGAGGCAAAGGTAAAGAGCTAAAGTTAGATATCAAGGGCTATAAATTATTTCACATATGTATGCCACCACTCAGGTAGACTTTCCCACTAGTAGGACCATCTGTACAAAGGGCTTATTTAGATGGCATAAGTGAATGGCTTTCACTTTAGTTATAAATAATAGAAGTATCACATCATCAGTCTTTTTTCTAGTGTTTGTGCATGTGTGTATTGCATGCACGAGTATTAGATATTATAGACACTTCATGATAGTGACCAATACAGTCCTTCTATTCATATTTCCACCATCAAAGTACCATATTCTTCACTTGCAAATAACCTGTGTTTTGGCTTTTCTACTTGTTTATTCAGCAATATTTAGTGTTCTTACTGGTGTCATGTATTATTTATCATAGGGAAGAGATGGAAACTAAAAATGTGAGCTAACATGTTTGCTATATTTCTCATAGGTTATCACTTTAATTGGAGAGAAAGATCCTTAGGTAAGTAAATATACCACACTTAAACACACAGAAGCTTGAACTGTTGCTTCTTTCAACAAATATTTCGTGAATGTCTAGTATATGTCATATACTGTTTTAAGTCCTGGGAATACAAGAACGGACCAAAACAATAACAACAGCAACAACAAAAGACAAACCGCCTGCCTCCATGGGGCTTAATGTCTGATGTTATACAGACATGAATAAGACAAAGAGAAAAATCCACACATGTACGGAGAGATGGATTATTTAGAAGACACACAGTTCAGAAGACTGAGTTGCTTTTATTATCACTGCCAGGCAGCCAATAAATCATCACTCAATTATTTTGAGCACAGATTGGAGTTATTTATGTAATTTTTAAAGTCTAAATTCTGAAGAAGCAAAGCAGGCTTGAAGTATATTGTTACTGCTATCCTCTAAATAGCCCATCTATTGGCCTTGAATKTTAAAATATGACTCACTCCAAAGCACATCAAATACAACATATACAGCTGCCATCTGTCCTATAGCCATAGCACACATCCCTTTCATTCACAAGCAAAGCCAGCAAAGGGGGGAGGAGACTGAGATAGAGAGAGGATAAATTCCACTTGTGCGATTAAAAAAAAAAAAGTAGAACAGTGAACCCAGTGGTTGAAAAGTGAAGATAAAAAGAAGAAAACAGTAATCTTGCTATAGAAACCAGAGAATTATGTTCCTGCTCTCTCCCTACTTTTTTTTTTTTTTTTTGCTTTCACACTGTACAAACTCTAGCACCCTGAACAACTCACTCTCCTGCTATTTCCAGCACTTTAAAGAAACTTTTCAACATTTCTGCTTGACACATTTTTTCAACAGGGAGGTGAAGACAATAAGTAAACAGGTAGTGAAGGGCTATTTAGAGAGCTGGTCAGTCACAGTAATAATAAAGGGGAAAACCCCCACCCGAACAGAATATCCATCCTATGCGTGGCAGCCGCAGACGGCACATGACCTCTGACAAACAGTTTTCAGAGTAATTTTAATGCTACTCTGGATTTAACTTGACTAACTGGTAGCAATTGAGCACATCTTTTTTTCTTTCTTTCTTTTTTTTTGTGGCAGCAGTTATCTAAAATGCTACAATAACAGCATCAAAAGTAGAATGGTGGAAGATTGGTTTTCCATTGTGCTGCTGAACTGGCATAATGCCCACTTTAAAAGCAATTCGCTGCTCATCACTGAAATCTGGCAGACACGACACTAAATGCCTTGAGGGAAAAAAAGGGACTTGAGAAGGGGGAACCCACTCCAACCACCACGCAAGGGGTGGGGGGAGAGTTCCACAGATGAGGAATCTGGGTGAGAAGAGAAAATTGCCAAATAAAAAGTTCACAGCATTGCATGCAGACTCCCAACAGGCTGTACTTAATTTGCTCGAAGATTTTGTCTACAGGTCTGCATTAGTAACAGCTGAACAAAACAAAAGCAAAATATATATTTATGTCGGTCTATTGTTCTGATGAAGCAAAAACCCAGTGAGTTCCATCAATCATATGTCAAACACATCTTCCCCGTTTTATTTACCACCAAATATAATGAGTAAATATGTGATAATAAAACTCTTCTTTTTACATGGACATATACAATTTTTCCTCCTGCTAAATACAGGTAATGATTTAGGAAGCTTTCAAAATGTCTTTTTACTGTCAATAAAACTAATTCTATTCCTATTTTCATGTGGAAAAAAAGGCTTTACAAATGAAAATTCAAATTAAAATTCTGATTATAGTGTAGTGTGACAACACCTGTATTTATAATTTTACTGTCAGCTAGCTTGTAGTGTTTAACAATAGCTTGAAGTAGAAAAGTAATTGGAATTTGTCTGTAACATGCCAGATGACTGCATTGGGAACTTTGCTACACTACAGCAAATTCGGTTTGATGGCAAAATAACCTCATGGAGATTTCCACAACTCAAAGGTTGCTGGGGTATTTGTGTAGGTGTGTCTCAGGTATGGGACCCCTTCCCGGATTGGAGGATAAGAGTTTGTATTTGATGAGAAAATACTGCTCTGATCCTGACTCATATTCCAGGCCTCTTACCTATCCTTCAGCCTCTCCCACAGCACAGATGCAATTTAGCTCCCAGATTTACTTTTAAAAACAAAGACCAGGTAAATAAACAACATCAACAGCATCCTGTTATTGTGGGATCAAACCAGTGAGGCATTCTAACCGGAAACCCAACAGAAGCAGGTGGGACAGGGAGGCAGGCATCCTTGAGGATAGAGGAGCGATGAGGTGGGAAAAGCAAGATGCTGAAGCTAACAAAAGGGGCAGGCTGCTTACTTACATTCGTCTAGGACTGCACAGCCAGGAGCACTAGATGTTTATTGTAGTCACTAGGTTTTCAGTAACCACTGATAAGTAATACAAGTCCCCACACAGATGCCTAAGATTTGCTACTTATCAAAAGATTAAGAGAAAACTTACACAACCCACCAATAATTTTACTGAAGCAATATGGAGAAAAAAATATTTAAAGCAGTGTTCTGCTGTCAACTTGAATCTTTCAAAATTTATAAACACACGCTAATCTCCACACACAACTTGCCTTACTCTAGTCTACGAGTGAAAAGCCCATCTTTTTCATTATCCTAAAGACGGGGGAAAAAAAGAGCCACATACAAAAGAAAAGCAGAATGACAGTGATGTTTTAGTTTACACTAGATATGGCAACACACACAAACTGTCAAAACTATGGAATGAAAAAAGCTGTTATCAAGCAACTGTCAAGAGAGTCCTCAGAGATTTGGAAATCTTGTGTTTATTGTAACTACTGCACATTACACAAAGAAAGAAACATCCCTCTCCTTGCTCTTGCTGCTAAATATCATGCAAAAGAACACAGGCTTCTCCCTTAGTATTTAGATTAATTTTTCTTCCCTCTGTAATCCGGTGCTTGACAGAACTCCCCTCCTCCTAAGGTTTCTACAGTGTGGTCAAGGTTCAGATAGAAACTTGAAGTTCTATCAAACATTATTTCATTTCAAAAACCATCACCACCTCATTTCATGTTGTTAACTGGTTGTCTATCCTGTAAGAGTGGAATCTCTTAACATCAAAATGCATAGTCTTCACTTGAATGATTTTTCTGACTTAGTTCTACATAGGGAAGCACAGAGTTGAAAAGGCATAGACACTTAAAATAAAATAATTTTAATTTGCGATTCTCTTTCCATCTCCCTATTAATGGATATAACAGAGAAACCCGAATCCCTAAAGGGAAATTACCATCTAATAATGGGAAGAAATGGAAAAATGCAGGGTCAAGATCTCTTCCCATAGTGCATGATATTAGTGGGGTGTAGCTGATTTTCCCATTCCAAACTCAAGAGGCAAAATGTCCCTTGTAATCTTACCTGACTCTATATATTTTATTCCACTTGCCGAAGTGGTTTTTCACCTAAACAGAGGCAGCACCACTCCCAGTATGACTCTTAATTCTTGTTCTAGGCCCCTGTGGTCCTGCTTAGCTAACTGTATGACAGGGCCTGGATAATGGCAGCAGCTGCCCATTGATTAACATACGAGAAAGCACTCTTCAAGTGTTTAAATTTGTATTAGCCACATTTCCTTGACATGCAGGATGTGCACTTTGTAAACAAGTAGATAGCAGGACCCTTACGATAGCATAACAGCCTGATATAGGATCAAATTAAATCAAGACATATTCTGTTTTATTTTTAACTGTTTGCAAAGGTGAGCTAACTTCTAGAACAAGAGTCAGTAATTTGGGGCTAGATTCTACTAAATATGCTTTTTGCCATTTTTCTACCATGCTTCTTTATATAGAAGAATACTTCCAGTGTCTTAAGGTCTAATGTTATCTTCTCAGTGAGGTAAGAAAGAAGGAACCAACATGTTTTATGTGGATCTTAGTTCTAAATAGGTTAGAATGGTTACCCAATGCTTAGAACATACTTATTTTAGGTTTCAGTAACCTGGTATGACTCAGTCCAAAGCAAAATGGGTCAGTCAATGTTTAACTTGTAAAAATGGCCTAGCAACAATGTCAGTTTTGTAAAAAAAATTAAGGTAACTGCCTAATAAAGAAAATGTAAGTTCCTCTACAACAGGTAAATGTTTGTAGCTTTTAATAAGCAGTAAATTATTACTAATATTAATTAGTAATAAAGGGAGAAGAATACTGGATGCTTTATCCCTTGTATTTCTTACTACTGTTTTATGTTAAGTGACCAATTTACATTTATTTCATGCAATCAAAAGTCATGCTGGATGCAATTATCTCAATACCAACCAGTTCTCTATGAATAAAATTTTATTTGAAGCAAATGGTTAAAAAAATAAAATTCCAGGGGTTGGAGAGAAGGCTCAGCGGTTAA
>BDUI01002138.1:68977-82459 GCA_002335545.1 Apodemus speciosus | reverse complement strand
GAATTCATGAAATTCTTAGAGAAATGGATGGAGCTGGAGAGCATCATACTGAGTAAAGTAACCCAGTCTCAAAAGAATACCCATGGCATGCACTCACTGATAAGTGGATATTAGCCTAGAATCTTGGAATACTCAAGACACCATCCACATATCAAATGATGTCCAAGAAGAAGGAAGGTATGGCCCCTGCTTCTGGAAAGACTCAGTGCATCAGTGTAGGGGAATACAGAACAGGGAAGTGGGAAGGGGTGAATGGGGAACAGGGGGAGGGAAAAGGGCATATGGGACTTTTGGGGAGCGGGGAGCCAGGAAAGGGGAAATCGTTTGAAATGTAAGTAAAGAATATATGGAATAAAAAAAGAAAGTAATACAGACAAATTTAATTTCGTAATTATATTTTATTAATTAGACATATATTCCAATTGGTGGTGACTAACAAACAGAAGTGGTTAACCCGGTGCACCATGCACCACGGAGATATTTTGTTAAGTAGGGCTTAGTCAGCTAATCTTGTTGAGATTTCTCTCATACTACTGATTTCTTATTCTCAAAATAAATTAAGAGCCTTCATTCAGAATTCCCTGTAGTCTATCGGCTTGAATTTGTTGGGTGTATTTGATTGTCTCTTGTCTTTAGATTCCCTGCCTTGCCTTTTCAGATTGTGCTGTGCCCTTTGGTATTTCCCGTTAGTCCATGCCTGGAATAGCTAATTATGACAGCATAATTCCTGCCCGTACAACAAGAAACAGCAGAACCTTGCTAATTCACACCAATGACTGAAAGACTCCTGTGTAAGTTAGTGAATTATGCAAATGAGCAATAAGTGACGAAAGATGATTCAAAATTGTATTTCATTCATTTATTTTGACAAGTGTAGTTTAGTCTTAATTATTTCAAAAATTTCTTTGTAGCATACTAATAAATGTACCAGGGCACATTTGTTGAAAGCGATAAAGCTTTCGCTAACTCGGCCAGACTATGCTCCTGTGAATAAGTTCAGGAACAGACGCAGGCTCTGACCCTCTCTTTTAGTTTGAATTTAATTGACTCTTCAGCACTGACTTCATTTGGCAAGACAATATATAAAGACCAATAAAATATAGGAATAATTTCAGTAGGTAATACTGATTTCAGGAACAGGTTTTTCTTACCCTAGGCTTTTATCTTGCTTTAAAGAAAACATTTTTATAGTCTATAGTTATAACGCCAATAGGGCTTTACTGTGATTCTAAATCAAATTAGAACTGTCATTCATCACTTTTATTTCTTTTTTTTTTTTTGAGACAGTGTATCCCTATGTGTTTGAGGCTAGCCTGTATCTTACCATCTTTGCATAGCATGCAGGTTACAAGCATGTATCATAAGTGGCTATCTATCCTTAATTCCTCTTTGATGTTTTGTTTTTACCATAGTTCTTTCTTTTAAAGTTAAAGACATCTGTTTTCAGGTAAGTGGATATATCACAGTATGTAACATTTTCATGTCAAAATACTTACATTATTATATTCTGAGTTAAATTGTTTAAGATGGAAAAACATTTTGATATACTTTTGACAGCTATATCCTGAAGGATAGATCAATTTCTTTGAAAGTACCACCAATGGTTACAGTGGGGAGCGAAGAGAGATTGCCCCTCCAGTGTACAATCTTGGGCTTAAAGCTGCATATAGATTGATTTCTTTAATAAGCACTTTTAGGCTAAACTTCCAATTCAGAGATGCATTAAAATCACCAAGCATTTGTCAAGGGACAAATTTGTACAAGCTAGATAAGTAACGAAAAACAGATAAAACTTAGTCTCAAAGTAAACTACTACATCTGTGCTTATTAAAACCTCACCTACTCTGAGAGGCCCAATTCAGATTCCATCTCTACCTGGAAACCTCCTCTAAAGCATATGTTTAGAAACTAAGACACTTTAGGATTACTTACTTCTATTAGAATCATTGATGTCAGGGTGACATTTTTCTAGCAGACAGATTAAGAGCAGGAAAGCTATGGCAAAAAATGAAGAGTCAGTGACTTTTAGACTCTYAAGCTTTGCCAACTAAGAGGCTATCTCATCTTTTTGAGGTGGTTTTCTCACCTGAAAAATACCAACTATCCATATACCAATAGATGTAACTGTTCTCCATAAATAGTAAAGTCCAAAGGGCTGGAGGGGTAGCTCAATGGTAGAGAACTTGCCTAGCATGCACCAAGGCTTGGGTTTCACCCCTACCATCACAAAGTAAAGCAAATATCATCACTATCTCCTATAAAAAGCCAGCATAAAGAGGGTAAATGCATGAATAAGCAAGTGGTCACAAGCAGATTTACTTATAGAAAGAAGAACCAGGTCTTGTTTATATCTATGCTCTTTATACGCCACATAGGGCAGATATTAGACATTTTTGCTATTAGGACAAAGTTCAGGGCATACAGAATAGAAAAACAGACTTCTACAAAGACCTGACATTGTGATCTTACTTGTGAGTTTTGTTTTACTATAATTTCTTAAAACAAAAGTATATCACCAATGTCTAAAATTAGTCAGTAACACTATCATTTTTTTTAAAATACAGTTCAGTTAACTTTAAGCTTCAAAGGAAAGCACTAAGGCTCCCAGGGCTAGACCTGGAAGAATGCAATCAATATTAATTCAAGTCTTCAAGTCCAAGTACATCAAAGACTTCAACATAAAACCAGATACACTAAATCTGAAAGCAGAGAAAGTAGGCACCTGCCTTGAATACATTGACACAGAAGACAACTTTCTGAACAGAATATTAATGGATCACGCTCTAAGATCAACACTGATAAATGGGACCTCATGAAACTAAAAAACTTCTATAAGGCAAACGACACCATCAATAGGACAAAATGACAGCCTACATATTGGGAAAAGATCTTCACCAATCCAAAATATATAAAGAAGTCAAGAGATTGAATGCCAACAAACCAAATAACCCAATTAAAAAATGGGGGTACAGAGCTAAACAAATTCTTAACATGACTCTAAAAAAGGCTGAGAAATACTTATAGATATATTCAACATCCTTAGTCATCAGGGAAATGAAAATCAAAATGGGTTTGAGATTTCATTTTATACCAGTCCGAATGGCTAAGATAAAAAAGTCCAGGGCCAGCCCACGTTGGGGAGGTTAGAGGGCCAGAGGAGCTCTCCTCCACTGCTGGTGAGGATGCTAACGAGTACAAGCACTCTGGAAATCAGTTTTGAAGTTTCCCAGAAATTTGTSAATAGTTCTACCTGAAGACCCAGCTATGCTGCTCCTGGGCATATACCCAAAAGATGCTCCACCATATCACAAAGACACTTGTTCAACTACATTCACTGTGGCCTAAATCATAATAGCAAGAAATTGGAAACAACCTAGATGTTCCCCAAATGAAGAATGGATAAAAACAAAAATGTGAATCATTTACCCAATAGAGTACTACTCAGCTATTAAAAACAAAGATATCATGAATTTTACAGGTAAATGGATGGAACCAGAAAATATCATCCTGAGTGAGGTAACTGAGAATCAGAAAGTCATACATGGTTTATACTCACCTATAAGTGGATATTAGTTATAAAGTACAGGACAGTGCTATAATCCACAGACTCAAAGAAGCTAAGAAACAGGGAGGGCCCAAGGGAGGGTGTCTGAATCTCATTTAGAAGGGATGTAATAGACATAAGAGGTGGATGGAGGGAGGGAACTGGTGGGAAGGGGATGGGGGTGGGGAGGGAAACTCAGGTGGTGATCAGGTGTGGGGAGAAAGGGGTTGGTGGGAGATGGCTGAGAGAGACAATGAAAATTGATAGAGGGGCACCTCTGGGAATAGTTTGTAGACCTAGGAGTATAGGAGAGAGACCCTACCCAACACACCTAGCGACTGGTAATATGGAGACTGAAGTGGCCACTTCCTGTAGCCAGGCCAGAATTCTAAAGGAGGGGTCCCCTCCCCCGCAAAAAACCCTTCAATCCAAAATGTGTCCTGCCTGTATGATGTGCAGTGATAAAGATGGGGCAGAGATTGAAGGAATAGCCAAACAATGACTGCCCCAACTTGAGACCCATCCCATGTGAGAGACCCAACCCCTGACACTATTGATGATAATTTGCTATGCTTGCAGACAGGAGCCTAGCATATCTGTCTCCTGAGAGGCTTCATCTAGCACTTAAGAAACAGATGCAGAAACCCACAGCCAAACATTAGGAGGAGCTTAGGAAATTTGTTGAAGAATGGGGAGGTGGGGGGATTGAGGGAGTCAGAGTGGTCAAGGAGACTACAAGAAGACCTACAGAGTCAACTAACCTGGGCCCATGGGGGCTCAGAGACTGAACCACCAACCAAAGAGCATGCTGGGGTTGTCTCTGATTCTGTTGCCTGCCTTTGGATCCCCTTCCCCTGGCTAAACTGCATTTTCTGGCCCCAGTGGGAGAGGATGTGCTTAGTCCTGCTGAGATTTGATGTGCCAGGGTGGATTGGTCCCCATGGGGTATGTGAGAGTGGGGCTAGGAGAAAAGAAGGGCGGGGCTTCGATTTGGATGCAAAGTGAATAAAAAATTAATTCAACTGATCCTGTCTTGTTACAATTACTGTTGGGTGTAAGGTAGAAGAATGTAGGTGAATCAGACTACATTGATAATAACCAAAGAAAGAATATAAGTCATCTGATGATGACTTTTCTCAGTATATGAAGGATAGACAAGATAGTACAGAATGAAATATTAAATGGGGCCCAACTAATGGTAAAGTTTACATTAAAACTGGACTTGGGGCTACAGGGAAAATAAAGATATTAAAAGCCATTCATTATTAGTCTGTACAAGTTTTGGCTGATTCCATTGCATAATTAAGAAAGATTTAAGGAATTTATATAAGATAATGAAGACATGTCAATTTGTAGGAAAAGCAAAAAAGGAATGCAAAACTGAACAAAGTCAGTATAAATGTTTTGAAATGAAATCTGTGTTATAATGAGAACTAAGAAAATATTCAAAACTTTTAAACCATTAAAGGCTGTTCTGGTCCACATAAGAACTTGGTAGAAAGAACGGAAAATAAAATAAAATAAAATAAAATAAAATAAAATAAAATAAAATAAAATAAAAGAAGAGAAAAGAAGAGAAAAGAAGAGAAAAGAAGAGAAAAGAAAGAGAAAAGAAGGAAAGAAAGAAAGGAAGGAAGGAAGAGAGAGAGAAAGAAAGAGAGAGAGAGAAAGAAAGGAAGGAAGGAAGGAAGAAAGAAAGAAAGAAAGAAAGAAAGAAAGAAAGAAAGAAAGAAAGAAAAGAAAAAAAAGAAAAGAAAAGAAAAGAAAAGCTAAAACAAAAAAGTCAGTCACTAAAAAAATTAAGAGACCATGCATGTAAGGCAATGCTATCTTCTAGAAGGAACATACACATACTTATAAAAACATGCTGAGGAGAAATGTTATAAGGACAGAGTGAATTAGAAATGAGTAAGACATTACATTCTGGGCTAAGTGAGGGAAAGAACAGGCCATTCAAAAAGAATTCTTATCTAATGCATAGAGACAAACATGTGAATCAGACCTGTACAAATCCCAAACATTGCTGAGAACACAAAACATTTCTGAAAGATAAATCCTCTAATTTGCTCAAAGCATGTTGTTCATTTAAAACTTTTATCTATTAAAACTTTTAACTGGTAATGAAAAGTCACAAAGTCAGCTAGGACTGTTACACAGAAAACCGCCATCCCTAAAAGCCAAAAGCCAAAATACCCACGCTAGCAAGCAAAGTCAATACTGGATAAAACTACAAAGAAAAGTCTTCTTTGGAAAGCTCCAAGAGAAAAATGGAATACCATCTGACTACAGAGATGAGCCTTTTACTATTAAGGTTGTATTGCTAAAAGAATTAACTGTGATAAGATTTTCAGTGGTTGTCTCAATACACGTTTAGAGAAAAAACACTAATTTGGGGAAAGAAAATTTGTGTAACAATATCTAACTCCCAAATGCTTTATTTAGATAACAGATAACATGTTACAAAAATACCAGCAGCTTAGTATCTATTTCTATACCTATTTTTTCACCCGAAAGCCAAGAAGCAATTAATATGCATTTCTGAAACTTACAGTACACACTACCATGATACTTAACGGATCTACTCTCTTCTCTACCATAAGTATTATAAACCTTTTCCTCCTAATTAAAGTGCAATTAATTCAACCAACCTCCAATTACTCTTCTACAACACTGTCCGACTTAGACAATAAAGCAGTCGCTAGGATGGGTTTTAAACCTGGGCTAAAATAGACTCCTACAGACCAAAATGGTTCTGGGATTTCTCTCTTTGGTGTAATTTAGATGTCATATCTAATTTGCTGTCATGACTATTGTTTCACTGTGCAATTTGTATGTCGTTTTGAATGGTAAAGGCATCATAGCTTTATTGAATTAAACCTTCTGTCTTTATTTAGGGTCTGATGTTACATGTTTGTGCATTTATGTTTATGTCTGAAAAGCTGCTTGACATCAGGTAGTAGAAAAAGGATATGCTTTTCTGATGTGTTTTCTTAAACCCCAGGAAGTATAAACATAAACTGGATAAAATTCTCTCTCAGTGAAAGAAGTAGAACACTGCCTGTTACTATTACTTCTGTTAAATGCAGAAGTAGTGAAATACGAGCTGTTGTTACCGATGGCCTGGCAGTTCTGTAACCTAATGCCTTGATTATTAATTCTACTAGTCAATTAAGAATTTTCCTTTACACCGAGCTTTTGTGACTCTATCTTAAACAGGTATTTATACCACAACTCTAAAATCAAAAGACGTGAAATGCTCCTTAGTGTCAACTCAAAAGGGACACATACTGTAACACTCACTTTACTGTCTGTGGCTGTCCCTCTTCTAGCCTACAAGTTCAAGTCCTAACACCATGACTAAGACCAAGTATGGAAAGCCTTCCATTAGACCACTGGAATAGCCTTTTAAGTAATTTTTAGTGCATGAAATTTCATAAAGTTTTTACTAGATAATTACACTTCCTGATTTTGTAATTAGTGGAAGTACATGCAATTACATAATAATTATGATAGTAATTACGTAATTAAGATGTATAATTATGTAGTAAAAAACATCATGGAAATAAAACCATCTACTGTGTAAGCACAATACATTTTAGAAGTAAATTCACCAACTCAACTGTTTAAAAATACTTTTCTTCAAAATAAAGTGATTAGCTTACATTATGATCTAACTGCTAGAAAATTGTTTAATATTTTTTCCTCTCAATGGTGATAGAAGTATGTCTTAAAAGTACAGAAAGAAAAATCTTAACAGGTCCTTGTCATTCTTAACCACTAAAAAGAAAAAAGCATTGCAATATGTTTTGCAAATGAAGACCACCAAGCACTGCTTTATCACCTAGTCACTGTAACACTGGCGCCCTTGTTTCTGCTGCTGTGCCTGTCACTACAAAAGGGAAAGGAACCTGCTCATTGAAAAGACAGTAATAGGAAAATGATTTTATAAAACGAGTCACATGTCTGTCATCATAGCATGCCTCTGGGTCCCTGAGTACATAAAAATGCAAAGGCTGAGTGCATATTTACAGAAATGGGCTTAAAGAAAAGACACAATTAGAATCTGAAAGTTTGCTGCCCAAATGTATGGCAACTTTCACATACTACCTTAGTTATACTAAAAAGAATGATGGAAAATATACAGAACCAAGACACTCCTAGCTAAGGGCAAAGCAATTAAGGTGACAATTTCCTGGAAAATGTACTTTCTCTTTGGCTACACTGTTAGTTAAAAACAAAACAGGCGGTACCCAGAGCCACAGAGCAGTGTGACAGGGCTAAATGCTTTGTCATTGCAGTAGTGAGCAAAAAACAGACCATAAAAATCAGCTGCCAGAAGCAAAGTAAATTTCAAGCTAACATTTTTAGTAGCACATAAAACAAACAAACAAAAAAACCAAACCACCTTTTGTTTTTTTTAAATCTACTTAAAATCTTTACAAGTGTGCTAAATCAGCATCGTAACGAGGCCCAGAAGATGGATGGTGAGACTTCAGTCTGGGAACACACCGAGTGGCCCGTACACAAAATGGGCATGGGCCTATATTCCGGCTCTCTCTTTTATAATCCAGAGAGGTTGAAAGGTATTTTGAAAATCCCAATTTACTTCTTCCCCGTTCTTTCTAGGTATGAAGAAATGGATAGAGCTCATGCTTTCTTGCTTCTGTCACGCCACCCCACCCCTCATCAAGCTACTACATTTTCAGCTTATGTATAGAATATATTTCAAAAGTCCAGGCTGTTATAGGAAGTCCATTTTAAAACTTAAGCAGAGCTCCTGGAGTTGGCATATTTATCATTTCAGAGTTTAAGTACAAGGATGGTCTTAAGTAATGAATGAGTAAAATAGACGTAGGCTTTAGTTATTAGTAGGGAATATGTCTTAGATCGGTGCTTTATAAACCATAGCATGTCTAAGAATTACCTGTGGATCTTGTTAAAATGCAGGTGCTGATGCAGCAGGTCTGGGAGGCCTGAACGTTTGCATTCCTAACAACCTCCCAGGTGATGCCAATGCTGCTAGTGCACTGATCACACTTGGGAAAATGCAAAGAAACACCAGTTGGTTTGCATTCATTTATATGTTGTTTTCACTCCCCAAATTGTGAATTGTTAGAGTAACCATTGCAAGATGAGTAAAATTCTTTATCAAATTGTAGCGTTTTAAATTTTTCTTACTGTAAAAGCTGTCTATAACTTGGAAATTATATAAAAGTAAAAAGGTGTGCCTGCACATGGGCCTTGCACTTAAAGAGCTGTAGTTACCTTCACAACGCTGGACCTGTCAACTTCTGTTATGGATGGAGGAGGGACTCAGTTAATGGTTGTGAGGGTGGGTGGTGCACTGGGGAAACAAATTTTCTTCAGCAGTACAGCCACTGGCAATCTGCCCATGCTGATGCAGCAACCCTAATTAATTTCAGTGGGATGCATGCATGAAGGTACCCGGAAGTAGAAGGGGGTCTCTGTTGGGAGGAAGAGGGTTAGCAGGAGGGGGACAGGAGGAAGGAATGAGAAGGGAAATATGATTAAAATACATTATATATGCATGAAACTGCCAATAATTTAAAAGTACAAAATAAAAACAATCTATAATCAACCAAGATAATGATTATTAAAACATTTTAGTGTTCCTTATTAATTTTCCATCTTGCAAATCATTAAAACTTGTTTCGCACTTTAACATTACATATTGCTTCCTCTTGACACTTAAGAGTAAACTTGTGTAGTATCTAACAACAGCAGCAACAATTCACTTTTCTGTTTTGTTGGTAGTGGTGGTGGCACACATGTGTATTTCTTTGATTTTGATAGTATGAGATTATTGATTCATTGTGTTTTCATGGTTGGAGTTAAGCTGTAGGCAGCCTGGTGGGCTGGTTAGTTTCTATCTTCAATTTGACATAACCTAGAGTCACTTGGGAAGGGGAAACCTCAATTGAAGAACTGTTATCAGACTGGCCTGTGGCCATATCTGCAATAGTTTGTCTTGATTAATAATTGATTTGAGCATCAGCATCCCATAAGCAGGAAGGCTGGCTAAGCAGGTGTCATCCAGCAAGCCAGAAACAGCGTTCCTCCATGGTTTCTTTCTCTTCCAAGTTTCTGTCTTGAATTCTTGCCCTGACTTTTTTCCTCAATAATGAATTGTGACCCCATAAGAGAAAGCTGACATTAAACCCTTTCCTCCCCAAGTTGCTTTTTGTCATGGTGTTTAGTCACAGCAAAAGCAAAGCAAACCAGGATACCTGGCTTTGAAATTCTTTCCATATTTCTACAATCACTTCTTAAACATATTGTAAACTGCTAACTTAGAACTTCTATCATAAAAATTCCCATAAACTACACAATAAAACACTTAAAAGAACACAACTAAAAGCATTAGTTGTATGTACAAAATAAAAAGAAAGGAAAAACAAGTTTAACATTATCTGCTTAAAATCTACTTTATATAGAAAACAATTTTCACAATTGTAAGATATAATTTTAAGAAAAATACTGAGTCAGATTTTTACTTTTCTACATACTTTACAGGTGTACTTTATGTGGTATTAGTTATTAAAAAATAAAATTTCTAAGAAAAAAGCCAGAGGTGATCTATAAATGACTACAAGTAAACAGTCTCTCCCAAATAGAGCAGCTGTCCATATGAACACATGGTGATTCTGACAGCATACACAGGATCTGTACAAGTTCAAACCAAATTCCAGCATGGAGGAAGGTGGGCAGCAATTCTTAACCCTAGCCAAGGAACATGTGTAAGTTGACCACACTCCAGTGGAAGGTCACACATCCACAAATATATGAGCAGAACAAACTGGACTTTGAAGGGCTTTTAAAAAAAAAAGGCACACTGTTGGAAAGCCGGGGAAGGGGGGTGAGAGGTGGAGCTGGGAGGAGTTGGGGGAACTAGATGAATATGATCAGAACACTTTGTACAAAGTCCAATTTAAAAAGCCAGAAAGCAGAGAAAAAGCCTTTCTTAAACATTCTTTAAGTTTTGGTGCTGATGAGATGACTTACAAGTTAAAGCAATTGCTGCCAAGACTGACAACCTGAATTCAATTCCTAAAGCCTGCATGGTAGAGAGAGAAAACTAACTCTTGCAAGGTGTCCTCTGATCTCCACATGTGTACTCTGCATGAATGTGAATGAAATAATAAATGAATAAAATACAATAAAAGTTTCCCGAAAAACAACTCAACTCATGGGCTTAAGAGCAAAGTAACTAGACCAGACAGGCAGTCTGTGACATGGCTTTATTTCTAATGCCCTGAAGGATTGAACAAAGTAAATTCTAAGGATGTCAACTGGCTAAGACTCCAGGGGTTCTTTGCTACTTTTCTTTCAGTACTTCTAGCAATAAGGAGCTTCTCCTGCATGTTAACTTTAGCAGTCCAAAAAATAGAAATCTTTAATACTGAAAGGCGACCTGACTTGAGATGCTTAGACATCTCCAAATTGCAAATAATTCCTTCTGTAAAACCCTTATCTTCTGGTTTCAAGAAAGACAGTACCTTTATAATCCCCTTCATGTTTTAGAACTAACTTCTGCCTTCTTTGGAGACCATTTTCCCAGAGTAAAACAGCTGTGCTCACTTTATGAACAAACTGCTCAGCTGATAGCAAGAAGAGAGCAGGGCCCTGAACAAGTGTGAGAAGCAGTCAGCCTGGCCCACCAGTCAGTCCAGAGACCTGATAGTCTTTGAGTTCAAGCTTAGTATCAGCCAAATGACACATTTGTCTTCAGTTATTTGCAAGGTATGGAATCCCATATAAGCAATATGCAAAACTATGAAGGAAGTTTTATAAGTTTATTTTATGGCATACCTGAGTCAAAGCAGACAATACAGAGAGTTCTTCTGCCTTTTTTAAAGTCATTCCCAAGTAATAAACAGAATTATTTTCTAGGAACAATTTTCCCTAAATCTCTGAACTTGTTTGTGTGACCTTGTTTTCCTCCAGGAATTCTTTAATCAAATATTTAGTGATTAGGCTACAAGATGCAGTCCTCTCTCTCGATGAACTTAAGTGAAAGAGAAAGCAAAATAAAACACTTGAGACTCCTCAAAAAGGTCACAAGGGAATGCAAAAGATGGAAACATTTCTTTAATCTAATTTGTTCATCAATCCAGTGCTGTTTCCTCACAGGGCTGTCTAGAGGGCCTATTACACTGCTGAAAGGATACTGAGAAATAAAAAAGTAGCTTACAAAGGGGGAAAATAGTTCGGGGGTGGGGGACTAACCAAACCAACAAATACTGTTGGTATGGCCTGTAATAGTGGCAAGTGGAGGAAAAGGCAGGAGGATTACAATGAGTTTGAGGTCAGCTTGGGCTACATTGTGAACCCTTGTTGAGGGCCCAAGAAGAGGGCAATGTTTACAGATGCAATTTAGAAGGATGCAGAACAGGAAGCTGTCCACAACCCTTTGTGAAAAGAAACTAAATGGGGGGGGGGGGGGCTGGTTAATGATAGGAAGATAGTCTAAACCGCCTAAAAGTACACCCATTGAGAAATCACTTTCTAACAGGTGCTGCACACATGAAATTAAATCACCATCTAGTAAACATCTCTGCTGCAACTACAACTCCTTCTTTCAAACAGAACCCAAAAATCTTAGTGTTGTTGTTCTGACAAACAAATGCAAACTTACCAAGTGGACTTCATGTTGTGTTGTCTCCCTAAATTGATGTATGTATTTGAGTAAGATGGCTGTACTTAAAGCCTGAGTCTTTAAAGAAATAAATTACAATCAGGGCCTCAATCCATTTTTCAGCAGTGCTCTAAAGGTGATGCCTGCCTCTAGTCCCAGCAGGAGGCAGAGGTGGGCAGATTTCTGAGTTCAAGGCCAGCTCGGTGTACATAGAGAAACCCCGGTATATGTGTGTGTGTGCGTGTGCGTGTGCGTGCGTGCGTGCGCGTGGCTTGAGCGTGGCTCTTGAGGGTGGGAGTGGAGTTAGGCATAAAGGCAAAGAAACAGCACTATCTACAAGCCAAGAAGATTCCTTAGGGGACTCCAACCCTTGAACTCAGACTTCCAGGATCCAGAACTGTGATGGAATACTTTTCTGTTGCTTAAGTCACACAGTATGTGGTATTTTGCTACTGCACTCCCAGCAAGTTAAAATTCCAGTCTATAAGAAATACTGACATAAAATAAAACTAGCTAAACAGAAAGGAAGAGATGATGGAACCAGATAACAAACTTCTTTCTAGAAATAGACTAGAGCCTCGACTGAAAGAGCAATTAGTGTTCCCTCTTTTTGCTTGAGGCAAGTTGATCAGGTTAGCGGTAATATCCTACTTATCATCTGATGAATCTGCCTTTGCCCCAACAGACTCTGAGGTCGTCCAGGGCAGAGATTATCAGTCATTTATCCCGCTTTCATTGACATAAGAGTTCACACTCAACACATAATAAAATCTACACATAATGTTGTATTTATTATTTCTACATAAATAAAAACAGGTTCTGCAGGGAAAAGAGACCTTTTTTCTTTCCTGCATTTATAAAAGCAGATAATTCAAGTACCTGGGCAAAGATGTGAATTGATTCTCGTTTCCCCAAACTGTTCATTTATTCATACTCAGGCCAAGGCACCACAGGATGAGGCAGTCAAATATGGCCATTTTATGCTGCCATCCTGGAAATGGATTTTTACTTCACATATTGCCACAATGTTCTAAAACCTCCCTTGGACCCATTATGCCATCTGTGTACATTCTGGAGCAGTTACAACAATAAAGCCAATGTCCCACAGAAATAAGACTTTTTAAAATGTTATGTAGTTACTGTGATCATGCAGTAAACACTTCACCAAAGTGAGTAACAATCCTTTAACATTTTAAAGGAAAGGGGAAAATACCAAATGGGGTTAATTCACATTATGGACTAATGGTCTGCAAACTTTCATTTGAAAGTGAAGTACAAGAAA
>BDUI01002138.1:49924-67123 GCA_002335545.1 Apodemus speciosus | reverse complement strand
GTGCACTGCCCCCCCCCACTCATGCAGTACATGTGTGTACAGTGTATATGAAAGCAAGAAGAGGACACTGGGTGCCCTGGATCTAAAGTTACAGATGGTTTTGAGGTACCACATGGGCACTGAGAATCGAATCTGGGTTTTCTGCAAAAGCAGCAAGTGTTCTTAACCACTGGGCTATCTCTATAGCCTAGACAAGAATTATCAAGGTGAATGCTATATAAGGAGACTTTTTAAAAGGTCTATCTTTCAAGCTGGACACAGTAGCTCAAGTCTGTAATCTCGAATTCAAGAGGCTTAAGAAAGAAGGAGGATTGTTCTAAATTCCAGGGCAGCCTGGGCTACAAAAGTACATTCTAGGTCAGTATGCCAGTATGAGTGAGACCCTATCTTAAGAAACATTTTACTTGTGCACATGCGCATGCATACACACACACACACACACACACACACACACACACACACACACACACACACAGCCTATAACAAACTTCTCCAAGATGCTGGAGACACCAGTGACCTTATACATTATTCTTCCCCATGTCTCCAATAAAATGAAACTACTGATCATGTAAGATCAATTTGGCTTCTCATAAAAGAATCTAAAACCTGTAGTCAAGAGAAGTTTGTATCCTTGGAGTCTAAAAATATCAAATGAATAACCTACAGTGGCCAGAAGTACAAAGAGGTTCTGGGGAAGCAGGTGCTTATATGCTGACACACCCAGAAAGAGGTCACAAACCCAAGAGAAGCAACTGTATTCATCAGAGAATCAGAATTCAAATTTCCCAATTCATCAGTACCTTAAAGTCTATGGGGACAAAAGGGGAACATACATTAATAATATCACAAGGAAATACAGGCTAGATAGTAGACATTAAGCCTATTTATTAATGGGCAGAAGGAACTTCTTGTCTACATAAGCTCTACATCATAAAAAACAGGTTATAGAGCAAAGTGGTTGTTGAATATCCACAGACAAAATACTAATATTTCAACCAAGATCTTCATTTAGTTGTAAAATTGTTTTCTTTCCCAGGATAGATAAACTAAGGAAGTCAAAGTAATAAAAATAGTTTCTAGAGTACCTCGTAGGTAAAAAAAAAAAAAAAAAAAAAAAAAGTGAAGTCACTTATGACTAGAATTGAAAACACTGAGACCAAATCAAGGGCAGCATGAGTATTTTTATGTGAAAAAATTCAGCCATATTTGTAGGTTTTTATATGCTGTTGAGGTTGCCTCCAGCCCTAATACCGACCAACAAAGCCCTGAATTGATATTCGCTGACAAACAACATAAACACTCTGTAGGTAACTAATAAGAAAAATGTGTAAATTTGCCTTTTTTATTTTTTACAGGTAATAGAAAAGTTGTCAATGTGATTTTCAGGTAGGAGAAAAAACCATGCACTTGTCATGACATTTTCAAATACTTTAAGTTATGTAACAAAGCTTTTCCCAGACCCATTAAGTCCCACAGTGCCTGCAAGTGTTGTATAAGGCAATGCTGGGTACAGAAGGCTCCAGGCAGCATCTGATCATATGGGTTGAGGTACCTATACATTCTCTTAGGATGGAGTCAATAAAAGAACTCCACCCCACTCCTCTCTTTCAAAATGAACCTAGGCTTTTAGTGAACAGCGGAGACACACTCCAGGTCTATTTTTTTGTGGTAATATCTAGTTTTTGTAGGCCCAATGATCACGTTGCCTATGCTTACTTTATTACAATTACTAAACTCTATAGAAAATAGCATTTTCAAAATATAGCATTTAGAGAGTCCTTTTTGTACTGTTCCTCCCCCGAAAGCTTGCTTCAATAGAGAACAATGTAAGACAGGCCGTGGGGGCCAAAGCTGGGGATTCCTGTGCCACCGCCCCTCATGCAGGGGATCCCTGTGTTCACATAGGCCCCGCAGCCTGCCTCTGAGACAGCAATGTGATGCTGTGTGAACAGCCTGACACAGTAGGTCTGGCTTTTATGATGCAAATTTCCACTTTAAACTCAAAGGTAATTACAGTATTTTAACGTACCTTTCTCATGTTCAGTAAGTTTTTCCAGTGCACAGTCCGCATCAAAAATGTACCGGTAAAAGCACAGCTGGGTGTACAGGGACTTGTCAGAATACTGCAATATAACAGAAAATAAATGAATACTACTATGGGGGAATGAAGATCACTCTCAGCAGACTGTATTCTCTAATTTTAACTTCCATATTAAGCAACATTCTGTAAAGAAAGAAGGTGAATAAGGAGAGGATCACACTAACAGGGTGTCCCCCTCATACAACACAGGTACCTTTCACAATTCAGAATAAATCCTGCCACTTCGATCACAGATTACTACTTGCAAAGCTGCAGACCGATTACTCCTGCTGTCAAAAAACTGATTTTGTCAAATTGCAAATTCCTATGCACCCGTGACAATTTTCATTGTTAATTGGGAAAAGTGGTACTGTGCTTCCTAACTCGGACCTGTCCATGCTAGCAGGAAGTTAAACAATTTCTGGAAACGGTTTAACATATATTGCTATACTATGAGCCCAATTTTCTGACTCATGGTGGCAATACACCGCCCTCTCCAACAAATGGCTCATAGATACAAGGTTGGGATTTAAGAAGAGCACCTGTTCTGTGCTAATCTGAAGTGGGCAACAGATGATATCTGAGAAGTATCATGAAATAACGAAAGATTTTCATCCTACCATGGCAAAACAGGAGCAAGTTCTAACTTAGCAAAGCATTAGGAAATGTGTGTGCACCCTCACTTATTCAGCAACATATGTCCAATACTGGTGTAGAAGTACTGACTGTGTATGTCCTCTTAAAGAATCGTGTCTCATCCTGTGTGGAGGGAAAGATATATGCACTGAATTCAACAAGTAACATGAGCATTATTTAGTGATGGCACTCAAATGTAATTCTACTTACTTTAAGCCACCTGTTCTAGAAATGTTCTTTCCACGCTCCTGTGGAGCCAGATACCCATGAAACCCTCCAACTGGAGAACAATCAGCTTGTATCTTGGCTGGGGGGTATTGGGGGGGGCTGTCCCACCAAGGACAAACAATCAGATACTTAGAACTTATCAAACGAGAAGCTCAAATAACAAAACACATCACCAATTTTCCCTTGCTGTCTTGGAATACCACACTATTTACCCAACATGGATGAGGACCTGCTATGAACTAGGTTCAACATCAGGAAGGATGCACACATAGTTGACGGACATAGTAACTTACAGTAGCTCTACCGATCTAGATGAAATCAATCATCCAAGGGCCCTAACAGCCAAGTCATGTGTACCATTCATAAAGCTGGGCCAAGTGGCACGCACAGAGTGACACGTGATTAGGAAGACCACTATCTACTTCCTGATATGGAAGAGGCACTATTTCTGAAGGGAATCTCTATGGGTAAGTATTATATCCAAGGATCACAGATGGCAGTCAATAAGAAAAAGCTACAGCCAACTCAACTGGGTACAGAGGTAAGTGAAAGTCAGTTATTAGAGCTCATGACTCACCTTCCTGCTTACTCCATTCTAAAACTTGTTACTAAGTTTAGTGTATTTTAAGCCTCTTTGACCATGACAAATGGTATCTATAAATATTGGGCTGTAAGAATAAAACCACATGGCATTATTCATCGGCCAGGGCTATTTATTGTCTTTTTTTGTATGTGCACTCCCTCCTATGAGCCTTTCTTTACCTGGACCTATTTTAAAACGTATACACCTAGAAGCTTATTTTATTTCTTATTAGCTATTCTACAATATGCATCATCATTATACTATTATACACCAGTTATTTTTAGCGAATCCTGATTACTGCTTCCTGGGGGGGAAAAGGAGGACGACAGCGATTAAGTTATTTGTTTAGTTTTTTAGATTCAGCAGTAATTGCTGGTACACATCTCCCTGACTGCACACATGCTGCAGGTTGAATAGAACACTGAAATTACCTCCTTCATAATAGTTTGTTTTGATAATGTATTGTGTGTCGAGATGATGAGAAACAGTTGCTGTCAATTTGATTAGCCATTATATTTTTATGTTAATTGCCATTATTGGGTCCATTCTGTTTAGTGTCACCATAGAAGCCATACAATGTTAGCATAAATAACAAATTGGAGTAAATTAGGAAGATATATTTTTGCCAATTCATTTTAATTGCCCCTCAGTCCTTCCGTTGGTTAACGCAGCTGTTGACCCATAATAAGCGCTGGGTCAATATAGCTGCTTGTCAATTCAGAAATGCAAAGTGCTGTGTTGCTGGTAATGGATATACAACAACCTTTGCCAGCCAACTGAAGCAAACGAGTGACAACCCACATGAAAGAAGAAAGCGTCAGCCATGGAGTTTAGTGACCTGATATTAGTAGGCAGGCTAATTGAAAGTCACTGCCTAAATGGATAAGGAAAATAGAGGAAAAATTAAAAAGGAGTTATATATTTTTAAAAAATATACCAACACCTCCTGCCCTTTTGATTCCTGACATATTTTGCAATTAGTAAACTGGTTGAAAACAAAAGACCCTATTAGATTTTCAATGTCAAATACAATTAAGTGTTTTTAAAGAACACACATGGAATAGAGAAAACTATAGCTTAAATGAACAAGAATAACACCTACTTTTGTTTTCTTGATTTTGTACCATTGACTTATAATCACCAGAAATTAAAGAAAAACCTGACACTC
The DNA here is from genome assembly GCA_002335545.1 of Apodemus speciosus. Classification (NCBI taxonomy): domain Eukaryota; kingdom Metazoa; phylum Chordata; class Mammalia; order Rodentia; family Muridae; genus Apodemus; species Apodemus speciosus. The sequence goes on along the minus strand of BDUI01002138.1, from coordinate 62,428 downwards.
TCCAGTCTTCTTTAAGACCCTCAGCCGGGTTCTCCCTGGCCCACCCCACCCCCACACTTCATGCTCATTTTGACTATACAAGATCGAATGAAAAATACTTCAAGAAAATAAGACAGTTTAACATTTCTTTTTCCCACTTCCACTTATTGGTTTACAATGCTCGATTTTTTGTTCTTTCTTGAATATTGCACTGAACACAGTGTCTAGGCTTCGTCCAGGCTTCCTTTATATTTAGAACATTACATACCAAAGGGACTGACTGTGATTTAGTAAGACCAACACTGAGCTGAAATAGCTGCTGTACCCATATTCAAGTTAGTTATTTGGAGCTTTACCAGAGTAATAAGTGTGGGCCATGGGCATACTCACTTGCCCACAAGCATTTACAGGTAGGAAAAAAATTCTGCTTTTATACCTGGCACAGGGGGAATACTTAGAAAAGAACATGGAAGAACTGAAGGGAAAAGGAGTGTTTTTGACGTCTGTTTCATGAAGCTGTGATCTTATTACATAAGAAACAATGAAAATCTTACACTCCAGGCAAAAGTAATTTCTGGGAAAAAGGCAGTCCTGTTTCCATTTAATGGTGCTCCCTGGTTTGTCTCTTGAGATCTATGATGAGGCTCCACATCAGTAGTACCTCACCTGGTTACACATCAAAGTCACCCTGGGAGCTTTTAAAAATACTGATGCTCAAACCTCAGCCCTTGAATAACTAACTAGGAATATAGGGTAGAGTGCTGGATATGGGCATTTTGAAGGGCTCCTGGGTCGTTCAAGCGAGCAGGCTGAGATAAGAATTGCTGTGCCTGTATTGGAGAGGTCCTTTTAGAACCAAAGACTTTGATTCTCTCCAACGTGGCTTGAGAAAAAAGAATTTATGCTACCCAAAACAGCCTGAGAAATTTTCATTATAATCATTTTTGAAGAAGATGCTTACTTATCCATACAAGCTATTTCCAGATAAAGTTAGGATATATGTTCTGTTTAAAAAGAAATGTAGGGCAATGTTAAAGTTCATTTGCATTATTTGTTCTTTTTACTAAATTATAATATAAGCATAAAAGTGTATAACTCTTTGCAGAAAGTGAACATCTTTCTGTGACAGAGAGCAGAGAAATCGTATGGCTCTTGTTTTTTGCTCATATGTTTCATGTTTTATGGAGGATACAACAGATTACCATTGAAAAATTTTATGTGCCTGGAATAAAACAGTTCATAACTCATGTTTTTCTTCCTCTCCATCATCCCTGTTCATTTTATCTGTACTTCTATTCTAATTGCCACAAAACATTCCACAATCAATTCATCCAATCTATGTATAACATGTATTGAAACGCATTTTTATAGGAAAGGATTAAGAATGATGATGCTGAGGCCAGCAAGATGGCTCAGCTAATAAAGGTTCTTTTGCCAAGCTTCAAGCTTGAGGACCTGAGTTAAATCTCTGGGTTCTAGATAGTGGAAGAGAGAGAACTGACTACCATAAGCTGTTCTATGGCCTCCATATATATGTCATTATTGTGAATCCTCCGATAAATAATAAATAAATGTAACAGAAAGTAAAAGCCAAAACAATGGTGCTGTTAAGTGGTTTATGTTTACTTGACAGACCTAGCTGTCTCTCTGCATCCTGATGACTCACTCTGTTCTTCCCTCTGACCCAGAACTTATGCCCCATGTAAGTCTTCACTGTACTATATCAGCCCTTAAGTCTCCAAAGATGTGGGCTTCCGAAGCCAGCTAGCAGCTGTAGACCCCTCTATTCTGCTGGTGCCTGGTTTAGGGCCTGCCGTGCTGCTGCCCTTCAATGACCATGGAAGGAAAAGACTCTATACCTCTCCTGCATTGCTTATTTCCACCTTAACATACTGCCTAATACTCTAACAGTAATAAATCATTTGAATTAGTTTTATTGTTTCCTATATGTATCCCCACAGATCAAGGGATTCAAATCTGGTTTAAAATTCAGTTACACAACTTAACAGAGATGGGCATATACAAATTCACATGGGTATCCTGGAATGAAGTGCTTATTCACACCTCATTTTTTCATCTGTAAAATTGGGCTAACAGACTACTCAGGAATATTTTAAAATAACAAGATATATATAGATAGATAGATATAGAGATAGAGATAGAGATAGAGATAGAGATATATAGCTATCTAACCAAGTACCCAGTACCTGCTGGATACATGAATTAAACTGTAGACTTCTGGAAGGTTTGGACTGGTATAGAACCCAATAATTCATGCTCACTGTAAGTAATCTAGAAAGTTTTATCTAAAGAATCTTTAAATTCTTGAACACAAAGGCTCCTTTTCATGATTAAATTAAAAACTGTCATTAATATAGTTCTACTGAAGATTTGCCTTTCCAATTCTAGCACCTTCAATTTCTACATACCTTTAAGTCTATTACAGAAATTATCAGTCTTGACTACAAAAAGGCTGAAACAAGCTTTCTTGTTTTTCTTGCTACTCAAATTAGTTTCCTAGCCATCTTACTTGCAAAATTTATATTAACTTAGCTATTTTGCAAATATGGAACAGCAGAGGGTGAGAAAAAAATACTGATTTGACAACACCACTGTACTTTGCAAAAGAAATTATTTCCATAGGCTACAGAAATAACTTATTTGGATTACTTCAATTAATTCTAATACAAAACATTGCCACCACTTCATTAATCAGCCGCTTGTGAGGATTCCTTTTCTAAGAAGTCTTTTTAGTAATTTGATTAGAAAGAATGGTGGCACACATTATCATGATTCAGTATGTCCATCGAACAGACAATTTACAGCAAGTTCTTGATAACGATGAGCTTAAAGAAATAGAGTAATTTCTTCATTTCAGGATCCTATTTTTTATAAAAATGATTTTTCAGTCGTTGGCAGTACACATTGCTGAATAAGCATTAGGAAATATTTCAGTGCTTTAAGAGGCATTTCTTTCCCTCTCCCCACAGACACCCCCCCACGAATGATGCAGTAATTAAAACCTAATTATTATCTTCATTTTAAACAAAACCTAAAGTGAATACCAATTAATAACAACATCCTAATGAGCATCTGCTGTGATGAAATTGAATATGAATGTGCTGCAAATTTCGGGTAATTTATTTATTTATTTTTTTTAGGGTAAGTGCCACTGGTCGCTTTCTGCTGTTAGAAGATTATATAGAATGTACATCATTTTCTATGAAGTCATTCTGCACATGGCAATTTCCATCTGAAGAAACAGGGGTAGCTTCAATATCACTGATGCCAAAATAACCAAGTATTGGCCATGTTGTCTTTATAGGGATGGAGTACAATTCTACTGTCCTCTATTGAGAAAAAGAATTTATTGTCTTCTATATAAAGGGTTTTCTTTTGTGGTGTTTTGTTTCTACTTAACACTTAAAAATCATTTGAGGGCTGGAGAGATGGCTTAGTGGTTAAGAGCACTGACCCATAGGACCCGAGGTTCAATTCCCAGAATCCACATGGCAACTCCCAACTGTCTGCAACTCCAAGATCTAACACTCGCACACAGGAAAAACACTAATGCACATAAAATAAAGAAGTTTAAAAACTATTTGAATCCATGCCCTCTTTTACATATAAAGATATACAATTAACACAATGAAGTTTAAATACAACTTTCAAATTGGAAGAAATAAAAGATAAAAATGAAGATTTGAAAGTCATCTCCTTGGTTTCCTATACAAACTTAAGACGATATAAAAAATATTATTTAAGCTAGAACTACTGAAGTAATCATTCGCTATCAGATTTTTAAATAGAACATTAAGAAGTAAACTGTGAAGAGAGAATGAGATTCATAAGACAGAGCCTTAGTCTCTATAGTACATATTGGTAAGGCTAGATTAGTGTTGTTCAAGTAGGTTCTGTTTGTATGTTTCAGGGACTTTTCCAAATGTTTAGTTTTAAATTTTATTAACTAAAAATTTAATGGTAAGCTGATATATAGGAGATATCATATATCTCAGATATTAAATTTTAACGAATATGTAGATATCTGCTATATATAAACATTTAAGACATCTGACTCTAACATATTAACTGGTGTGCCCACCGATGGAATTTTAAAAATTCTGTAAAATTAAAACAGGCATCTATATTGTTAAGAGTACATCTGTTTTGCAGATGACAGATGCTTTTACAATTCTATATGATATCTTATTTGAAAAAGGGTTCCCTTGGGTTGGGAAGTTTTCAGAATGTTCTTTTAGTTTTAAGCTAGTCAAAAAATTGTAACTTGACTGTTTTCTTATTTGCAAATGGTCACTGGTCCTTTTTTGGCACAACTGACCAAATATCTGCCTTTCGTTAGAATAAAAAAAATCTAGAATTTCCTATTCTATCTCCATCCAAGAAAACTTTGGAAAATTGACATGTAGAATGTTTGATCAGATTTCTAATATCTTGATAACTGCTCTTAAGCAGCCAGTTATCATTGCTATAAGTAAATAGCAAGTTACTAGAATAAACAAACATCACTAGTATGAATAAAATGGAATAAGACTGGGATGAAAATATAGCCAATTTCATTGACCTACCTACACGTTAAGGTGAAGTCTGGGCTAGGAAACATCTCAGAACAAGTTTGTTTCACATGAAATAAGGTAAGCATGGTTGATCCAAAAATCTGGGATGTTAATCATTTAGGCTAGCATCATCCAAGTATTCACTCAACTAACTGAGAACACACCAAGCATTTTTAGGACTCCATCTGAGAACATGAAGGCAACAGTTTAAGATCATATAAACTGAGCTGGGCATGGTAGTACCATTAATCCAGGCATCCAGAAGGCAGAGGCAAGTAGAGGCTCTCTGTGAGTTCAAGGATAGCCTGGCTTACATAGTAAGTTCAAGTCAGCCGGGGCTACTTAAAAAAAAAAAAAAAAAAAAAAAAAAAAAACCATAGTATAAGGTCAAGACCAGTGTGGGTACATTTTCTCTACTGTCTTACCATATTTTTGTATGTGCATGCATGCCCATGCTACACTACCTGCATCATAAAGATCAGAGGACAGATTGGCAGGAGTAAGTTCTCTTTCTACTATGTGTGCCCTTGGTTCATCAGACTTGATGGCAAGTGCCTTTATACTGGTCTACAGGTGCATCTTCTGTATCAGAGTTAAGTGTATCTCCTTTCACCTTTTACCCACTCTCATTCCCTTTCTATAATATTTTCTGGTTATCTGAGACATGGTCTCATTTTGTAGACCAGGCTGGCTTGGAATATGCTTCATGGAGCTTACACCGGTCCCTTGAAGTGTGGGAATTACAGGTATACACAACCACACCCAGCTTTTATAACTTTTGATTCCATTCTGATACTACACTGAAAAGTCCCTGACGGTCATATTCACTCTAAATTTCTGATATTTCATCAATACAGCCATTTGAAGATTAGATGCAAATTAGTTATGATAAATAAAAAATGTATGTTCCTTTAACTTATACAATACGGTATATAATGCTTTACAATGCATTCAATCCTCATAACTAGGAGAGAACAAAAGCAACTGGGATTATTTTCCATATTTTATACAACTCAGCAAGGTAAAATCATGTTTATAATTCCAGATCTAATCAAAAACAGTGGAATTTTAGTCAGTTTTGGAAAATCAGTAGACTCAAAATTAGAATGACTATTCATAGCTAGACTTAAGAAAGGTACAGTATTTTATGGCCAAATAACATCTCATATCTTGGCAAAAGATGTGGATCTAGTCTGGATCAGATATATGTACATACAGCTTGAAATAAAAAAATTTTCCAAATGCTTTATATGCATTAAGTCAAACTATGTTAAAAGGACTTGAAGTTGAGGGTGACAAGACAGTTGTCAGATCAGCCTCCTCTGTTGTATTTAATCGTAAACATGTAAAATAGCTATTCTGGTTATCTTTATTTTATAGGAAGAAAGCTGAGACTCAGGCTCCTGGACTTGCCTTAGGTCATTCAGCTAGCTGGTAAGAGGCACAACCAAACTCTGGTGCAGGTTTTTAGTGTTGAAGCCTCTTGATCATCCAATGCTCCTTTTCATTCACATACTTCCAACTACTAGTCATTCTCCCAATCAACTGGGGTTTGTTTTGTTTTGTTTGTTTTGTTTTGTTTTGTTTGTTTGTTTGTTTTCCTGCGGCCAGTTTTCTATCGGAAATACTGGCTTTGTTGCCAGAGGTCATTTATTCATATGGACTAGATACCTTCCTTCCAGCAGTAAGGATAGCGTGACGTCATATTCAAAGAACAGCCAAGCAAAGGCCAGTGAAGTTTAATCATCAGACTACAAAAGGAACACTGGCTAGGGGCTAGAGACAGAGGCTGGATATGAAACAGACCAAACCAAATAAAAAGGTTTTCCAATGTGCATCATTGCACCATAGAGACTTAATCTCCAATTCTACCAATTTAACCTTGAAAGTTCTGTTTATATTAATTCTCGAAAGCACCTCTAAAATTTTTGCCTCAAAGGTGCATACAGTGGTACATGACTATAATTCCAATAGGGTGCCAAGTTCAAGGCTACAAAAGGAGACACTTAAAAAAATACAAACATGGGCCACCAAGATGGCTCTACAACTAAAAGCATGTGCCATGCAAGCCTGCTGGCCAGAGTCTGATTCCAAAACAGACCATGGGAAAGACAAAGTTGTCTTTTGACCTCCGAATGCATGCATGACAGAGATGTGAGCCCTAACCCCTACAGATAAAGTGAAAAATAAACAAACAAACAAACAAACATAAATAAATAAATAAGTTGGTTCTAATATATTATGTACAAGTATGAAAATGCTATAACTGCGCATTACATATAGTTAATAAATGCTAAGAAAACATTTAAAACATAAATAAATAAAAACAAAAAAAAACTTCTTCTGATTGGAGAGATGTCAGCATTTGAGTTCTCAGAAATAAAGTTTACTAACTGAACACATTAAGTCTTTAAGTATATACTTGAAAATGTTTTCATTTGGATTTAGAAATTGCTATTAGAACATCAAGAGGCTTTGCTTTACTTGGTTTTACAAATGAAAATACAGAGGCTCCAAGAGGCCAAGTAGGCTCTCATTTGGAAATGTAAGTGGGGGTGGAAACGCAGTACCTCAGGGCACTGCTGTGAGGGGTGAGTAATATGTAGGAAACACTCAACGGAGCACCTGGAATACAGCAAGTGCTAAGTAATGGCAACATTATAACTATTAGCTCAAAACACTTACCCTTGGGAAGTTTCCTGAAATAAACCAAACTGGTACTTCCAAGAAGTCTTTTTAAATTTTTGGTTACTTATTCAAGAGCCAAAGTCAAACGAAAGAAGTTGTCAATGTTGTAAGCAAATAAAAAGATGGTGGTTAAGACTTCAGTACCAATTATGGTAAGCAAATAACCCGACTTAGGGTTTATCTTTCCAATAGGCTGCATTAGGACAAAATACTTCTTTGGTCTTAGTTTCTTCATAGTTTGTGTCAGCTCTTTTAATGTATTGTAGTATATTCAAGGACAGGGATTCAATCTTAAACACAAACTCAGGGTTCTCACAAGACTGTGGCACAGACAAGAATAAGGATGGCATATATGTTTAAGAAAAAGAGCTAAGAGTCAAGCTAAGCCAGGACATTCCATTCTACTCAACATAAACATGTGCCTTAAGGTTGCTAATAATCTCTCAAACTGGGCCAGATTGGCTCTGAATCTCACTTCTTGTGTTTACTAGATATGTGATCTGAACAATGTGTCTATCAATGTTTCCCCACATGTAAAACAGAGACAACAGGAGTTCAGAGGGTTAGGGTGTGGAAAATACTTAGAACTGTGTCTAAAACACAGTAAGTGATCGCAATTTCTTTTATTTTTTGAAGTGTTTAAATTTGGACACATCATACTTTTAATTAATCTCTACAATATTTGCTTTATATGGCTCTTAATATGCCACTGTTTCATAGATTTATATAGTTTATAAGCTCTTATGAGAAGGAAATTATAGCTGTGGATATAGTTTGTGGTGAATGATGCCATTGCACGGTACAGCATATAGAAACTCCAAAAATGATGAAGGAAAATTGAAATATTTTAGGTGAGAGGACCAGTTAGCTCTTAACAGAAAGTAAAGAGGTAGATTTTGGTGATATGGTAAGAACCCTTGGGTCAGTCAGTCATAATCTCTGTAAGTTTGAGTTTGCCCATCTGCAAATCATCCACTTGGAGGACAGTGGGGACACAATCACAAGCTTACATAAAATGTTCAAAACAAGTCTACTGTCACAGAAATGGTGGGCACTCAATGGCTTAAATTAGTACTCAGGAGTTACACTTTGTAATACCTTTGCTTTGGTGCTAAGATATCCATCATTACATTTTAATGGTTCTAGAACAAAGATAAGTTTTATAGCTACTGATCTAACTAACCATTTCTTTCTCTCTTAAATCCTATTACTAAATCAGCAGTATATCTTATAATTGGCATGATAAAAGGGAAAGGCAGTAGGCATAAACCAAGTTAATATTTCTGCCTTCTGTGTTCTCCTAATTCAACAGTAAGACTTAAGATCTTGTTAATATCCAGTTTTCCCAGCCAGACTATGTTCATTATCCTGCTATGCACACAGCTCAGTCAATGAAATAATGAATAGTCTGTTCTCAAACATGACTCCAGCTCTTTGGCCACAAACTCAATATCCTAACTATCATAGTACTAGATAAGAAGTAATTCTCACACTAAGAGATCACTTAGTAGACTCTAATCATTTGGGTCTCAGGTAGTTGTTTGAAAACAGTGTAGTAATAGAGTCATGGAAGATGTCTCATGATCTTCCTATATTATGCTTTGTACAAAAATCCTTTCAGTAACAATTCACTATAAATATACTTTTCAGATGTCAAAAAATTCAAAAATAACCAAAGAAGGGCATTAGCATTCATGTATATTCACTGCCTAAGTTCTTCTCTTACCAGATGATACTATTTTGACAAAACCCAAGCCAAAGTAAACTGGCATGGTAGCACTTTAACATTTTTAAGGCACAGCAGAAATTACAGTATGTACTAATTCTCTAATGACAAACTAGGTCAGTTCATACACAATACCTAGGATTTCTTTCTGAAAGTTTACCTAAGCTGTCTTCTATACCCATTTAATAGGAAACCAAGCCACCCTACAGAGAACAACTAAAAAAATCAAACTGGCTAACAGACTTTCTTTGGAATTACCATGAATGTATTTTCTCTCAAGCAGTTTTACCTAAAAAGGGAGGAAAAACCACTCATTTCCTATAACAGTGTTTATAAAGCCTTCAAGACTGAAGAAATGTCATTAGGAAAGGTCAGAAAATGAAAACTAAAATCCTGCCTAGGCTCTACATCCCGCCCTTGGGGAATGTAGAATAGAAAGAGAAACCTTTTTATAATAAGGTATCCCAGCAATACTCTCCCTCCCATTGAAAACACCTCACCAGACCAAGATCTCATCCTAATGTTATATTTTCTCTTTTACTTGTAACACTTTAACATATTCCCTGGGGTCCCTTTAGAAACTTCAGTGACCACTGTTAACTCTTTCATACCTCCTAAACCTATGCTGCTCTGCTGCTTGGTTTCTTCATAGGCTACACTGTTAACTCTTTGGCCTGCTCTTGGGACTCCTATTCTCCTATTGGGTTATCTGGTCCAGCCTCCATGAGGGCTTTTGCCTTGGATTTGAATCTTGGTTTTTGCATTTGGTTGCTGTCTCTTGGAAGACTCTTCTTTTCTGAAGGGAAACAGAGGGGGAGTGAATCCAGGAAGAGAGAAGGCGATGGCAGTAGTGGTGGGAGCTGGGAGGGGAAACTGTGCTCAGAATGTATGAGAGAAAATCTATTAAAAAAAAGACAAAAGTATCCTGCTGCTTCTGCATTTTCCTTGGCTGGAACTGTCTAGTTCTTTATTAGTACAGCAGGGTTTCAACATGAGCCCTAGAAGTCAGGTTTCTCTCAAAACATTTTCTACCCTCTTATCTCATTTGAAGGTCTTGCATTTTAGTCACTACCCTTTTGAATATACAAACTGGCATTTGATCATCCCAAAACATAACTCATATTCATGTTTTCCCCTTTCTGCCTTAGGACACTTCAATGCTTTGCACATTTTCTTCCAGACAAGTACAAAAAACATTAGTCCTTCTTTTCTCAAAATAGTATACCATTGGCATATAGTAATTGTTCAGGGAATACTATCACAATGCCAAAAAGAGAAAGCAGGGGGAAATGTTGCTGTTATCAAGTCTAAAAATGTTTTAAAGAGGCTAGGATTAAAACATAGTAGGAAAGCTTAGGGTGCTCAAGAGTCATTTCCAGCATTAAGATGTTTAGCTGCATAAGATGGCCAAAATACCAGGTTAAGAACTGGGTTCTCATCTTTTCAACGTAAATAACTGCTAAAGCATTTTAAAAGTACCTCCCCTACTTTTTTTCTGATGAACTTTAATAGAGCAGCATCATAAGTAAAATACATAAAAGTAGAAAATACTCCAGAGATGCTTTTCGATAGGGTCTGGAATCCCATACAGAGAAAACTGCTTCATTTCTTTTTCCTTCCTTTCGCCTCTTTTGTGTTATGAGATAGCCTCTTGATTTACAGACCAAGCTGGCCTCAAACTCATGAAACACTTTCTTCTGTATCCTAAATGTGAGATTTCAAGAGTGTGATACCATGTCCAGTCACTCACTTTTAATATTAGTATAAATACTATGGAATGGCATCAGATGTAGTCACTACTTTTTTAATTCCAGCACTTGGAAGATAGAGAAAGAGAGTCGGAAATTAAGTGTCACCACGCATTACAACAGCAGGTCAGAAATGGCACCCTGTCACTAAAAATCAAAAGTGGAAACAAAAAAGCTAAAAATAAATAAATATCACAGAGGTAAATTGTTACATCAGCTAATGGTAAGCCCAATATAAAATGGTGTATGATCCTAGCCCTTATAAAGTAAGATAGAAAAGAAACCATCTTTACGGCAATACTGTTCTTTAGAGCTAGCATAGGTGGGTGGGGCCTTCAGCAGAAGCTGTTGGCAGTAATTTGAACCTTCAGTCATCTCCAAGGCTGTAGGAGGTCCCACCCACTAATATGACTCCACTGTAATCTATTTCACCTTGCTCAGATACACTGTTTAACATTTGTGAATGTAAAATAACCTTAACCAGTAATTTTCAACCAGGAGAACAAAAGCAACTTGATTGAAACTAATTTACATTTTCAATTATTATTACAAAAATTTAGAAACTCTGCTCTTTTTATGTGGTCTGTTTGTTTTTAAATGATCACCCTTAACCAATGAGAAGGAATGTTTGAAAGGGTTTCAGAATGCTGGCTACTGTGATATAAATAAATCAGGTTGCAAACTTCCTTGTTACTCTAATATTGACCAATGCTCCGTCTCAGTAAGTAAGAGAGTAGTAATAAAAACAGGGGCTCAGATTACACACAAGAACACAGGGCTTCCCAAGCATTATGACTGACAAAACCCAACCAACCCAAAACACTAGAATTTTCCAATTCAACATACTGCGTTTAAAGCATTACACTCTCTGAATGTCCATCGCATGCAGTCCAGCAAGGCTTTGGGCAGAACGCTTTCCTTTTAGGGCAGGTGATGGCGCAGGGCTGTGATTTGGGGCATACTTTACCAATGAGGGTATTTTATTTCCTGGAACATACTTTTCACAGCTGGATACTTTCTTTTGGGGTAGAATTCTGGACAAAAAGCCGAGTAGGGACATCCAGTGGAACATCTAAAGTATATCTTCTTTTCATTTTGGCAGCTTTGGAAAATCTTTTATGGAAGCTTAATTCATCCTACTAAATCAGCATAAAAGGAACACCTTTTGTTCCATGTCTCTGTATAATCTCCTATTAGAAAGATTCATCCTTAAAGTAAAATTTTACCTTCTTATCAAAAGGAAGTTCAATTTTCTTCAATCTGAAATTGCTGCACTGTAGAACTGACTTGACAGGGTACAGTTCAATGATTGTTAATATTCAACTCTAACTACAATCAAACTACAAACAGTCCTACTATCTCCCCAAACTCCATCCTGCCATTCCATTGTAGTCACACCATTCTCTAACCTGTGATAACCACTATTCTGCTCGTCAATATTGTCTTTTATATTTTCAAGATCATATAGTGCTGGCAAGATGGTCATCATTGGGGGAGGGGTGAACAGGAGAGGAATTACTACAACTAGGTTTGAAAAGTTACATGGGTTTGTGGATATCAAATCTCTCCTTTTAATGATATGGATCCTGTAATAAAGGGATTACATCTTTGGGTGTGGAATCCTGCACCTTTACCTGTTAAACAAATTCACTTGGCCCTATGAATGAATTTTCCCTAGGGGTGTCTCTTAAGGATGAAGTTTTGAACAGCACTCTACTTTAAAAGCAGTGAAAATATTCAGCCAGTAGACCAGGTTCAAAGTGTCTGTCAACAGAAAATTATCCATTGG
>BDUI01002138.1:38772-44271 GCA_002335545.1 Apodemus speciosus | reverse complement strand
TTCTGGGGACTTTTCAGAGGATAGATAGATAGATAGATAGATAGATAGATAGATAGATAGATAGATAGATAGATAGATAGATAGATAGAGATATATAGATAGATATAGATATGCATGCTAGAGTTCTGAAAGAAGAGGCTGCTTGGCTGGATGCTGTTGGTTGAGGTTTATCAAGTAGCCATATGCAAAGAAGTGAAAATAAGAAATTAGATGTCCTGACTGCAAAGATCAAACATGCCCCAAGAAATCTGACCCTTCTAATCAGAAGAAAGTAGTCTAATGATAATGTTGCTCCCTTCCCCCTCAACCCATTTTGCCCCCTGCTACCTAGTGTTAGGAGTTTCAAAGGGTAGAGAAGAACCTACAAAGTAGCCAAAATCCAGCTGTAATTCTTCTCTTTCTTTTTTTTTCTCTCCCTTTCTTTTACAAAAGCTAAACATATACTAATACACTAACCTGCATTCTCAGGACAGTACTTCAATTTCAGGAGACCAACATCATTAGGGTCAGTCTATGAATTTCACCTTTCTGTAGCATTGGTGCAAGTTCAACTTTTAAAACTTTTGAAGTAATACTAGAAATGTAGCTCCCTGGTAGAGTACATGCTTAGCATACAGAAGTCCCTGGCTTCAATTCCCAGCACCAGAAAATACAATCTCAAAAAGGGAACTCCTACAATGTTTTCTGGACGTTCCATGTGTGTGAGCTGCCTTAGCAATTTCCTGGCGTTCCTAGTGAGAGTTTTTATTTCTGTCTTAAGTCTTTGGTATGTTGATTAGAAGTGCATTACTTACCCTCAGGAGATTGTTCATAAGAAATTTTATGGGGCCATTTCCCCAGAGGTATTTTCTGTGATCCTCCTTGGTACAACTACTACAGTCTCTCCCTCTTTGTTTATAATTTATTTGTTGTTTCTGACAGTGCATGGTTTTAGAGTCCAGGCCCACATTAAACTTGTAATTTTCCAGGCTACAGAGGCGGCTCAATGGTTAAGAGCATTTTTTGAGGGGCCTGGATTCTGTTCTCAGCACCCACATGGTGAATTACAACCGGGGTCTCCAGTTCTAGGGTCCCCAATCCCCTCTTCTGATCTATACATGCACCAGGCATGCATGTGGTATACATACACACTGAAAGCACAGACTCATACACATAAAAAGAAGTAAATCTAAGAAATTATAAACTTGGAATCTTTCTGCCACAAGACTCATTGTGAGTGCTAGGATGATAGTTATGTACCACATAACTATCCTTGGAGACTTCTTATTTCAGTTTCACACCGGAAAGCTGGGTCTGTAGTTACTCAAGTCTATCATGTACTTCTGTAAGTGTGCTCTAATAAGAACCAGTGGATTGGAAGAAGGAAGCAATCTCTCAAAGTTCCAGCACCTAGAGACTCCCATCCCAGCTTCTGTTTAGAGACTGAAATCATGAGAGAAAAATAAAATTCCCTGAGGGATTTCTACACTGTCTCTATATGGCAGGGATTCCCTTTGCTTCTGGAGCCTTTGCTGTCACCTGGTGCTAAAACCTGGTTCTAAGTTTCAGTATGAAAATGAAAAATAGACTTCTCATCTGCTAGTACTTGAAATCTGGCCTTCATTTCTAGTCTTCCCATTTATTATTTAGGGTCTTCGTGTTATTGATTCAAACATTAAAAAAAAGTCTCAATAGTTCCTTTCAACTAAAGAACCTAGAAAGAGCATTATTATTTTCTCACCTAGAACTAAAATGATGATAAAATCTGATTGTCAAGAGTTGTTAGCTTCTCCAGTCCACATTCACAATTTTAAAGATATGCATCAAAAGTCTTACTTTCGAGTAAGCCATACTACATTACTTCTATTTCATCATGTCTCACTGGTACTAATTCTGTAATCTTTTACCTTTAAAGCACCATTGTCATACTTGAAGTCTGTACTTAGTTCTGTAGTTAGTCTTCTTCTATAGAAAGGCAAAATCCAAGGTTTCAACCCCCAAACCAGCATCTTAGAGACAGATGATATATGCAATCAATTTATTTATCTAAATGAGATATCTCAATCAGTATTTCTACAGATAAAAGTAACTTTGCACACTATGAAGGTGAGGGAGAAAGATTCTAGGTAATGACCAGGAGAAAACAATATACACTTGATTCTGCTACAAATGTTTATTTCCAAGATGAGAATTTATTCTGATGCCACTAATATTTTAGGGAATGATTTGAACATATGGTTCAAATCAGTTTGTGTTTGCTTATATATCATTTATCTGTTAGAAATAGTATGTAAATGCAGGAAACTGTATTTAGTTGAAACCTATTAAAAACAGACACACATCTTGAACAAGAACTAGCTATTGAGACTAGTTTTTACCTAGAGACTGAGGTTTACCGTGTTCTGAGCTATACTCTCCCATATCTGATGTTTGCTTCAACTTTCCTTCTAATTTCAGGTAACCTTCTAACTTCCCTGTCACCGTGACTCACAGATACAAGATTTCTGATGCCCAACTTCACAAGCATGTTTCAGATATTTTTCACAGTAAAGCACTACAACAACTGCAATATTTATATATTTAGTAGCTACTTAATATGTGTAAAATGCTGCTTCTGGTTTCACTGGGTTCCTACATTGTGACTTAATCCTTTGTTTTCACCATGACTTGGTAGGGAGGCAAACATAGAGATTACAGAGAGACCAGAGGAAATGCAGAGGAAATACTGCTGGAGGGACATGACATGAAGAGAAAAACTGAGGACTAAGACATGGAATATATTTCCAATATCTCCAGTCACCAGTTTACTCTCTCTCTCCTCCCTTCCTCTCTCTTGTGAGGGGATGATCTGTTAAGTCAGGGTCACCAATTAGCCGCCAACTCTCCATAAAGCCATAGAAAGCCTTGCATTTCTAACTATCCTCTTGACTCCACCCTCCTAGTGTAAGGTATCACAGGCATGAGCTGATATGCCCCGCTTGCACCATTTTCTTAATTTCAAGATTTGCCTTAAAGCCTTTTTATTTTTTTATGTATATGAATGATCTGTCTTCGAACAAACTCCAAAGAGGGGATCAGATCCCATTATAGAGGGT
Organism: Apodemus speciosus; assembly: GCA_002335545.1. Classification (NCBI taxonomy): domain Eukaryota; kingdom Metazoa; phylum Chordata; class Mammalia; order Rodentia; family Muridae; genus Apodemus; species Apodemus speciosus. The sequence continues at coordinate 41,197 of BDUI01002138.1, read as the reverse complement.
TATGAGCCACCTTGTGGTTGTTGGGAATTGAACTCAGGACCTCTGAAAGAGCAGCCAGTGCTCTCAACTGTTGAGCCTTTTCTCCAGTTCAAAGACTTTATTACAAAAAAAGATTTATATATGTATTTATTTAATACACATGAGTACACTGTCACTGCCTTCAGATACACCAGAAGAGGTCATTGTATCACATTATAGATGGTTCTGAGACTTTTTTTTAAACCTATGACTAACCTAAAAAAGAGCATAGTTTGGAGCCACTCGGCTAGAATGTGATACCTAATCAAACCACAGATTAGTCTGTTCTAAATCTTCTATTTTAACTTACAGTTTAAAAGTATGAGGGAATACCACCTTTGCCCTAAGGCTGGTCTTCCTAACACTGAGAATACCTACTGAGTAGACTGCATAGGAAACAGGGAACCAGATCCTGCAACTTCTATGTAGAAGCACACAAAAGAGATCTGCCTTTTCCTCATTATACATTTATATTTTACTGATCAAAGTAGTCTAGCTTTTATTTTACTTTTCTATGCAATATTCTCTCATTTTCAACTTCTTTTATGAAGGTTTATGTGAAGAATTGGTATAGCCATTGTTAATGACTTCCTACCCGTTCAAGACACACCTGCAGATGGATGAAAAGGCTCATTCTGTTTCAGGTTGATTATGATATCTTTCAAGGATCTGCCCATGTACATGTAAAGCAACTCCCACTGTTCATGGGAGTTATCTCTGGTCCAGAAAATTTCCCTTGTCGACTCGGCTATGAGTTAAAAGTCAATCAAAAATTCATAGTTCTCTAAAAGTCTGGGGGGAAAGCCCAAACATACTACCATGTAATGTTTAGCACACAAGAATAAAACCTACTATATAGCAGAAGTCCTAAATTCAAAGTCATTAGACTGTAAAGAGTATCTCCTTCAAACTCTTCTATATAATCAATATGAGAAAATTAATCAAACAGCTAATCCTACCAGCTTTATTTAACTTCAAAATGTGTCTTGGCCCTAATAAATTCCCATCATCAGCCCCGCTTCTCCTTGGGTTAAATAGAAACTACTTCCCCCATTTCTCCTAGAATTATGAATCAAAGTACTTAATCTGGATCCCAAGGCCCTCCATGTCTGTCTCAATACGCTGCTCCATCTCTCTCACCATACCATTTAATACTTTCCCCATTATTTATTCATCTTGTACCACATGACCTCTTTGTTGTTTCTTAAATGGGTTAAACATCCTGTATCCCAGGCCCTTACTGCCTGGGTTTCAGGCCCCTTACACTCGGCTCTTTTTCCACATATATGCTATGTTGATCATCTCAGATTCATCTGGTCTCATCTCAATATTACTGTTTCAAGAAGCTTGTTAGCCCCCACTACATAAATTATCAATCCCTTTCCTCCTCCCACAGCTGCATTCTTCTCTACTATACTTTGTCACCACCTGCCATGTCACTTAATTATTATTTATCACCAGTATCCTTACACTAGGAATTTAAGTTTCAGGGCCTTACTTTCGTTGTTATACATCTGATGGCTATACCAAATATTGGCTCAGAGTAAATGCTTACTGAATTTCTGAAGAACTGTAGTATAGAATAATAATTTTTTATAACCATGACTCTGAACCACAAAATGCTCTCTGGTAGACATACCATGGGAGACATATCCTATATCAAGGTTATCATCATAATTATGACTAAAGGAACAAAGTAGACATAAATTACCAAGGATCCAAGATACATTTTAGGCCCAGAAATCCTATCCTACAGTTCAACAATATTACCCTAAAATTTAGGGAGTTTTGAAAAGCTTAGTTTCCATCATTCAGTACATCTCCAAAGTCTTCAGCATTGCCAACAAACACATTCTACATTAAACTGGGATGGTAAAGGGTTTGTGAGTATAAGTGTGTGTGTGTGTGTGGGGGGGAGGCAACAAGCAGTACAAAGGCTTGGTACTCACTAGGCAACTTTTCTTGAAGCAACCTGACCAGCACCAACATACATATTTTTGGTGGTCTTTCTTATGGATGCTAAAGTACAAGTCCAAAAATTCCTCACAACAGTTCACAATGTCCCTTCAAAAAAGTAAAATTAAATGTTTATGATTAAAGCAAATCAATGTGTTGTTGGTAAGAAAGGTCCTGAACCTACTCTGCATAGCAACTCCAGTGTATTGACCCATACAATGCAAACTATGTTTGTATTAATGTTTGGCTTTTCAGTGAGTTTCTTGTGCTTCTAAAATAAGAACCAAAGAACCACACAATGTATAGCCTTAAAAACAAAATTCTGCAGGGTGAGGGAAAAACAATATATGGTCTAAATATAAATTCTAATTTCTGCATGTGCTTTTGCTATTTTTAGTCCCCATGGAATTTCAGACAGACCCCCTTCAAGCCAGCATATATGGCAGTAGTA
>BDUI01002138.1:23772-33772 GCA_002335545.1 Apodemus speciosus | reverse complement strand
GGCTAGGAGGCACATTTTCAAAAGATTTATTTATTTTTATTTATGTATATAATATGTATATGTCACAGGTGACCACAGAGACCAGAAGCCTGTGTCAGAACTCCTGGGACTAGAATTACAGGCACCATTGAGCTATCTGATGTAGGTGCTAAGAACTAAACTAGGGCCCTGTGGAAGAACAGTAAGCTCTTAACCACTGAGAACCTCTCCAGTCTCACATGGGGCACATGATTTTGACTCAGTCTTTTCTTCACGTTTCTACCTTGTGATGTCTTGTTGAACTTTGTTGTGACCATGAAAATAGGTTGCTGCTGCTATTATTGACAGATGAAGAAAAAGAATCACAGGAGAATCATGAATAGTCCATAACTGAATCTCTTTCTTTTTCATTGGCTATTTTATTTATTTACATTTCAAATGTTATGCCCTTTCCAGGTTTCCCCTCCAGAAACCCTCTAAAGCACCGCCCCTCCCTGCTGCTATAAGGATGCTCCCCTACTCACCCACTCCTGCCTCCCTGCCATTCCCATTCTGTTTAAAAATAAGTACCAGCTTATATTGAGAATTAAATGTTTGTTCTTTATTAAGTCACTATTAGTTCAGGTTTCCATTACCTTTAGGTCAATACAATTTCTAGGTGTTATAGGTAAATATGTCCCTCAAAAACATATGCTGGAGTTCTAAGCTCTATTACCTATAAACAAGCTTTATGTTAAAATACGATCTTGGCAGAAAAAAAAAAAAAACAAGTAAAGAAGAAATTGGAGTGAATTAATGTGGCGTCTAATACAAAATGACTGGTGTCCTTATGGGAAGAGAAACATAGGAAGAAGATGGCCATGTGACAAAAGAAACACAGATTAGAATAAAATATGTACAGAGCTAAGGGAAATCAAAGATCATCAAATGCTACAAGAGGCAAGAAGGGTTCTGCCCTATCGAGTTTACCAGGGTGGCTGTGATAACACTTCTACTTTGGACTTCTCCAATATAGCATGATGAGGGAATACATATCTGCAATTTCTGTTGTTATTTTGTAATACTAGAAATTGCCAACCCCTGATCTTATATATGCCGTGTTAACATTCAACTACTGATCTAGATACATCCATCCAAGTTTCACCCTTTAAGCCATCTGGTTTGTGGTACTTTGTTAACATACTACCAGTTAAGAGTCATACATTGAAGCCTATATAAAACACTTGGGTCTAAGAAAACATCATAGAAAACAACCTAGCAGTAGTATATATAAGAATGTCGAATGCTTTATATACCAACTCTAAAAATTAGCATAAGATGGGTACTGAATAAGTAGTTACTAAAGACAGGAACACAGAGAGAAAAATCAGTCTGGATTCATACAATGCCACCCTTGGAAATAAGACTAATAAGTGAACCATGGGTCACAAACACAGGGCATATGTAAGACCTTTTTAGTTAATAAAAAATAAAACTTTAAGAGTAAACAGAAATGTTCATCAACAAACAAATGGATGAACTATCCATCTGGGTTTAATTAAATTTTATTGGCCATCAAAAAAATGAAAATTTACACAACTATATAAGGATGGGCAGTATATTAAATGAAAGAAGTCAGATACAAAGGATGACGTGATTTCATTTATATGAAATCCTCAGCATAAGTAAATTGCCAAGACTGAAAATAAACAAGAAGCCTTTTACTACAGTTAGGAGGAGAAGATAATAGACTAGGTACTAATGGGTACAGCCTTTGCTTTTGGTAAACAGTTAGAATTGGACAGACATACCAGTAACACATCATGAATGTACTAAATGGCAATATATTGTTTACCATAATATTATTTCAACTTTCTCTAAGTAGAAAAAAAGTCTGAAAAATACATTGAAAAATCAAAGGTGAGTTTGTGCTTGGTAGTAGAGAAGCTATATATAAAATTCAGAGATCTCAGTGTTTAAGAACATCAAAACTACAAGACTCTAAAATGCCTTCCACAGTAAAGCCTCTTTCTATATTGGAACATCAACAATGTTTCAGACTTCCCACTACAGATCTAAGGTCCTCTTCTCACACCCATTTCATGCATGTTGCCTTAAGAGACAACAATTATTATCATACTTTTTCTTATGTAGGAATATAAAATACTATTCAAGTAGCTTGGCAACATTCTTGATCTATCTCTTATTCATCAAACCAACAATTTGTTTAGGCATAGCCGTTCTGAAGTCATAACATATGATGACTTTGGGTTCATAATCTTTCCATTCCCCGGAAGAACAGAAGTTGTGCATGATACTGATGGTGACAGAAAGGACCTTTTAAAAATAAAGGATTTTAAAATAGAGGATACTGTGAGAAAGCTGAGGACTGTCCCAACGTAGAACTATGATTTCCCCTGGAAGTATCCTTTAAGAAAGAAAATTAATTGACTGTATATGGGATGAATCCCCAGGTGGGACAGTCTCTGGATGGCCTTTCCTTTAGTCTCTGCTCTACACTTTGTCTCCATATTTGTTCCTGTGAGTATTTTGTTCCCCTTTCTAAAAAGGACCGAAGCACTCACACTTTGGTCTTTCTTCTTCTTGAGCTTCATTGTAGTCTGTGAATTGTTTCTTGGGTATTCTGAGCCTTTGGGCAAAAATCCACTTATCAGTGAGTGCATACAATATGTATTCTTTTGTGATTGGGTTACCTCACTCAGGATTATATTTTCTAGTTCCATCCATTTCCCTAAGAATTTCATGAATTCATTGTTTTTAATATCACCAAACCTAGACACTTTTGTGGATGCCAAGAAGTGCTTGCTGAAAGGAGCCTGATATAGCTGTCTCCTGAGAGGCTCTGCCAGAGCCTGACAAATATAGAAGAGGATGCTGGCAGCCAACCATTGTACTGAGCACTAGGACCCCAATGGAGGAGTAAGAGAAAGGACTGAAGGAGCTGAAGGGGTTTGCAACCCCATAGGAAGAACAACAATATCAACCAACAAGATCCCCCACCCCCAGAGCTCCCAGGCATCAACCACTGCTCCAGCTGCACATGTAGCAGAGGATGGCCTTGTCAGGCATCAATGGGAGGAGAGGACCTTGGTCCTGTGAAGGCTCGATGGATGCCCCAGTGTAGGGGAATTTGAGGGCGGGGAGGCAGGAGTAGGTGGATGGGTAGGGGAACACCCTCATAGAAGCAGGGGGAGGAGGGATGGGATAGGGAGTTTCGGGGTGGGGGACTGGGAAAGGGGAAATGTAAATAAAGAAAATATCCAATAAAAATGGAAAAAAAGAAAATTAGCTGAATAAACAATTGAATAAAGAACTCTACTACAGCATTTCAACCCTAGGAAGTGTTTAATTTCTTACATTATTACTACCATGACCCAAGGAATTACATGCACATATTTTTTTTAGCTGCACATCAAAATTAGAAATAAAAATGGGGAAAAATTAATTTGCTTTGAAATCTTAATTCCACAACCAAAATAACATGGATTTGTTTGCTTTTAGGGGGAAGTACTCTATGACATAACCCTTGAACTCATAGCTATCCTCCTACCTGAGCCTTCTCAGTGTTATAATTAAAGGAAAAAAAAAAACCCAATGTATCCACTTTACAATAAAAGACTAAACTGTTCTCTTAAACTTAAGGTTGGTTTTCATTAATAACTCAATACAGATTCTCCTGTGGCTCAGTCACTATCTGTGCATGTGGCCATGTTAAGAAACCAAACACCAAGTCCTTTATTAAATAACCAGCAACTTGTATACTATTAAATTCCCATGAATCCATAGAAAATTTAAGAATACAAAAATATATTTTAATATATCTAAGAGAGAAAAGGCATGTCTAAAGCCCTGGAAGCAAAACTGTTTCCAGTTTTTGCTCATAACTCAGGCAATATGAGTCTTAAGGAGAGCCAGGTTGCATATCCCAAGTCAATTCTAGAAAGTATTCAAATCAACTGTAACCCAGGACTAAGAGAGTGATTAGGTGAAAATGAGACTGGCACCTTAAACATCTAGTGTTTTACCACAAACTTGAACCTATCTGAAGTCTCTACTAGTTTCCTAGTAGAAAGAGATTGTGATTTGTTCAATTTATAAATGACCTTTCTTTGTTTTTCCCAGATAACAATTTTATACAATCAATGTTAAGCTATTTTCTAAATTTTAATACTATGTATATAAAACAATGGATTTTACTGTGATGTTTTCATACATACCTGCAATGTAGTTTAATTATAATTATACTGATTCCCCATATACTCTCTGTAGTATTATTACATCTAGAGTCTATATGTGGGGAAGATATAAAATATTTGTCTTTCTGAATCTGTATTGTTTCATTAAATGTGATAATCTCTGGTTCAACGTATTTTCATATAAATTGCATTACTTCATTCTTTTGTATGGCTAAATAAAACCTCACTGTGTAGATATACCACATTTTTTTATGCATTCATCTATTTATAAATAGAAYATCCATAAACGTCCCCAATGCTGAGCAAATTTTATAGGATAGGTGTTTAATATGATTCTTTTGAGAAGGAAATCACATTTCATTTTATAGACCAAACACCTAACTGCTGGGATTATAAGCATGTACCACTACACCTGGCATAATTATTAAATAAGAGATATAGCTGAGACTCAGTAACTGAGAGCTTAAGTACTAGATGAGCATAATCTTCTTTTTTTGACGGTGAAGGTTTTGAGACACTATTTCTCTATATGGTCCTGGCTGGCTTTCCTGGTACTTGCTTTGTAGGCCCAAATGGCCTCAAACTAAAAGATCCACCTGCCTCTGCAGGGATTAAAAGTATGTACCACCACACCCAGTGGGAAGAGCATAATCTTGTAAAATGGATATTTTGGAAAACCTATAAAAATTGCAGCGATGTTCATTCTAAAACTGCTTCTCATGTGTCTTTGGAAAGATTAATGTTTTTATTCCTAGTAGAAAAACTCAGAAATGCCATGGTATTACTTTCCCAATCCATTACTAGCAATTAAAATGATCTACAGAAAAATGATCTGAGTCTCACTTTCAAGGTTCCTGTTTAGAAATGCTAAGGACAGTTTCACTAACCAGTAGACTCTGAAATAATTCCAGAAAGTCATGTCTGAGCAGCCAATCTATCAAAAATTCACCTGGGATAAGTAGCTTAGCCTATGGAAAACATCTGCTTAAAATGTCATAGTATGGGGAAGGGTAGAACATAAGGAACAAAAGCAAGTTACTTTGAAATGCATGCATTGGCTCATTTAAAATGGATGCTAAATCATAAGATAACCTAGTATATTAAATTACTACCAGCAATACCACAAATGCTTATCATAAGCTTAATGATCCTTTAGTTATATTCCTTGTTTCCTTCTCTCACTATGAACTGATACATAAAACTAGCTGACTTTCTAAGAAACAACCCAATTTAAAACTTAAGTGAATGAGTTAGATATTTTAAGTTTCAAAAGCAAAAATCAGTACATAAAGTATGATTCTCCTTAGAACCTGTGGGTCACAACCCCAGGAGTCGCATATATTTATATTATGATTCATAGCAGTAGTAAAATTAGCTATATGAAGTAGCAACAAAAATCATTTTATGGTCGGGGTTATAACAACATGAAGGACTGTATTAAAGGGTCACAGCACTAGGAAAGTTGAAAATCACTGCTCTACAACTAGATTAATGAGGACTTCTACAGCATGTCTCTCTGTTCTGTTTATTTACCTGTTGACTTAAGTCTTGAGACTGATGCAAAAATAATTCATCAGGACAGCTAATTCTCACATGTTCTACATTTAAAAACCCTACATTACTATGCTAATTATTCAAGCTTTAGAAAGTCAAGGTACATTTAATATTTATCCAGTTATTTGAAAATAAGTTATCAGCAATGTCCAAATGTATGAAAGGCTATGCTACCAAGTACATTCAGCTGGGCGATGAAGCACACCTTTAATCCCGGCACTTGGGAGGCAGAGGCAGAGGCAGGTGAATCTCTGTGAGTTCAAGGCTAKCCTGGTCTACAGAATAAGCCCTAGGACAGCCAGGGCTATAAGGAGAAACTCTGTGTCGGGAAAAAACAAATCAAACACAACACAACAACCAAACTGGGATACTCTTAAGGTATTGATATATAGTAAAAACTAGGATAGTCACCAAGAAAGCTATGTGGCAATAAGAATCACTACTATATTTACTTTTAGGCACATTGATAATACTCTATCCTAATGAAACAATTGAGATAAAGAAAAAAAATCATTGAAGTGGGAGGGAAACACACACTATAAAATTTTCAGTATAGTCCTATTGAAAAAGTAGCCTAACTGTGAGAAGTGTGGTTAAATTGTATGTAATGCATGAAGTAGCCACACAGAAAAATGCTACAAAGCACACCTTCATTGTGATGGCAGTCAAAATTACATATAGATATGCAAAAGAAGAGAGAAAAAGACAATACAACAAAGTACTTTCCTAAAATTAGACTGTGTACCATCTTTTTCAGAGAAAGGATTTTACCTCAAAAACTGGGACAACTAGAATGTTGCTTTTGCATTAAAAAATAAGTAATAGGTCGCCAACTTTTACCTTTTCCACAAAATCCCTGCAAATACCTATATAAAGTTTGTAAATAAGGCATATTCTGTGAAGTAGACTATATGATCACACTGCAAAGTCCAAGAAGACTTACAGAACTAGTTTAAGTTTGTCTAGCTTAGTAATAGTGAGACAGTAACTAATTATAAGATCCTTTTGGTTCAAAAGATCTGCAATGTTCTGTTCACCAGAGTTTGGAAAGTGCTGATTGGATTGAAGGTACTCCAAGGGGGTATAGGAGGAAAGGTAATTAATTACCAGAGAGGCCTTTCCAGACTCCATGTTCCATAGTTGGTAGTCCTTAATTGCAGTATGCATTATTCCTCAGAAAACTATTCTAAGGTCTGCTCAAGAACCAACGATCTATGCGGATACTGATAAACAATTTAATTACACAGAGTGCAGAAACCCACCTCAAGATGAACTCTTTGAAGTACAGTTTTGGAAGATTTTCTACTACTTACAAAATGGGATTTGATTAAGTCTAAAATACAAGCAGTTTTTATAAAGGAATGGCTTTTGTAATTATAAAGTTGTAACCCTTAGGAAACATAAGTAAATCATAAGAATTAATGTTTCCCCTTCATATAAATATAATATTGATTAAGATATATTAAAAAATAAAACATGTATTTTCTTGAAGTATGTATAGTGAAAAAATATATGAGTGTGATAGAGGGATGTCTTCAGAGGGCAAAGATAGAACCTCTGCTTCCCAGAGCTGATGGCTGGACAATCCTCTGCTGTCTTCTGAGTAGTATTGCAACACTAGGCAATAGTTACCTCTGGTCTAAGCACAGCTTTCAGGCAGACCGGACACAGAGGCCCATTTCGGGAGAAATGAAGGGGAAGACGTCGAAGGCGACTGCAACAAGTTGGCTCCTCACATATCAACCAGCCCTGGAGACAAAAGAAAGAAAAATCACCACTGACCAACAAAAATAATGAACCCCCCTGTTATCAACCTTACCAACCTTCCTATGAGATTACAAAATAACTTAATTATCTACTTATTCTTATTTGGATATGTTAAATAAATGTATGCTCTAAACTTAAAGGTTAGAAAAAACATGGTGTTGGAGACATGACTCATTGGTTAGGCACACTGGCCATTCTTCCAGAAACCATGGTTCAATTCCAGCATTCACATGGCAGTTCATAACCATCTGTAAACTCTAGTTCCAGGGAATCCAACATCCTCTTCTGGCCTCTGTGTGCATTACGCATGCTATACTTACATGCAGGCAAAATATTCCCCCACATAAAGTAAAAAGAAATGTAAAACCTTAAAAACATCTCAGAAGGATTCCCATAAGGTTCTCCCTTTTCTTAAAGAATGTATCTATTAAACAGAAAGACAAGCTATCACGAATAGTTGAGCAGATTCCCATTCATACTGAGGCCCTAAGGCTTGTGGGCTTTGATGCTACTACATACATTGCTACAGAGGCACAGTAAAGCCAAGTCAAGCACGGTGAGGTACTGAGGTATATAGGTAAGCAATTTATGTTCTTATGTTCTCTCATCTCAGTATCCATTCCTATAAGGTTCTAAGAAAGGAGGTACTGGCTGTCTACAAGGCTTAGGACAGTCTGAGAGATAATTTCTGACTTGAAAAATAACTAGAAGTTCAGTCAGTGGAAAAGAAAAGAATAACAACTTGAGCAGAAAGAACAACACATGGCAAATTGAGGTTAGAGTCAGAGTATGGTTTAGTTAAGAAAGGGATAAGCAGCATGTATAACTCCATTCCTTATTTCCACTTTCTGCAGCTTGTCTTACCCCCTTAATAAAAGCTATATACACATGAGTGTTGCTTAAGATACTTTAAACTCCACCCACATCATGGCATTTCCATGTGGTGTTATTCCAAATCTGAGGGATGCCCTCACTCACTGCTCTGACCCCATTCTTCATTTATCATTCTTTCATGGAAGAAGGTACAAACAAACTCAAAGGAAACCACCAAGGATTAGTTCTTCTAGCTCTGTTTATGACTTTCAAACAAAGCAAAGTGCATTTGTACAACTTACCTTTTAAACAATAAAAAAAAAAAACTCATCTAGTCAATATATTCAAAGGAAGTTTCACTCATGCCTTCATCCAGTAAATTAAACTATTTTAAATTGTAACTTGAACTTATCAGGAACAGAATATCAAACAACTTTTTGACATGCAACTASAGTTTTGTTAAACATGAGAAACTAGCAAAGGGGCACCAGGCACAGCATTTCAAGAAACTATAATCTCAATAGAAAAGCATAGTCTACACAGAGTACCTGCAAGTCAGCAGAGAAGGGATATATTTGAGATATGAAGTTCTTAACTTAGTCTTAGAAAGCTGTAATTCACTATATTTTAACAACAACCAAAAAAGCAAATAGGTAACAACTACCACGGTAATTGTTAAGATGGGGGTTGGTGGTTTGTGCTACGGAGCTCAGGCTGACCTTAAACTCATAATCTCCCTGCTTTAGCCTCTAAAGTAATCAGGATATAAGCAAAGTATCATCACACCTAGCTCAGTTTCCTGTTTTAAGGCAAGAGATCAGTAGGTACCAGAACACAACTTAATCATTAAATAATAATAAGTTGTTATTATGTATTTTAAGACAGGTTCTGGCTGGCCTTTAAGTCACTGTCTTCCTGACTCTGTCCCCTGAGTGCAGAAATTATAGGCATGATACCAGGTCCAGGAATTTGTTTTTTAATCTACAAAATATGATGTTCTAAAAGCTTAAGTTGTTTCAGATGTTTTAAACACTTGATTTCATCATTGCTTCATGATTCGCCAAGTGAGCTGCCAACCAAGAAGACACTAAGTTGCTGTTTTACCCATTATAAAAAAGCAAAGACCTAACTCAATCTCTGACAGTTACTAACTAAAGTCCTTTCAAATCATATAGAAAACAGATAATATAATTTGTCTAAATTTCCTAGCAGTTATAATTAACATTGAAGAGGTCTTTCTTTCTTTTTCACCTTTCTATTCAGTGCTTGTTTGGGTTTGTTTGTACTTACTATCTGTTAATCTCCCTTTACAAATGACAACAAAAACTAGTGCTATTATGCATGAAAATTAAACATGCTGATAACTGTGTGAAGAGAACTGATGGTGAAAAAATATTAGAAGCTGGTAACTCTTTCTGTCTCATGTTTTTGATAACTAAGCTTTTGGACATGCTACATTTTAAGCAAAACTTTTTTATGGGGGAACCAGGCTCTGTTTTCAATATATGCTTCATTTTAAATCAATCTCACCTAGTACAATTCAGTTAACACTTTATTCCATAAACAAATGGTAAGCAACAATCTTAAGTTTAACTTTGAAGAAACACTTTTTTTTTTTTGTGGTTTTTTCGAGACAGGGTTTCTCTGTGTAGCCCTGGCTGTCCTGGAACTCACTCTGTAGACCAGGCTGG
>BDUI01002138.1:0-23693 GCA_002335545.1 Apodemus speciosus | reverse complement strand
CTGAAGAAACACTTATATTGTTAAAAAAAAAACATAAATATTACAAGACTTTAAAAAAAATCCAAGATGGGGCAAAGTGTCCAGTACAAAATCATGAATTTTATTGGTAAAGGGCAACAGAAACAAAGCAAATGAAACTACTAGTATCTTGTGATCTTGCTTTAAATTATCATTTACAATAACAAAACTAAACATTTTCACTTTCCCCATGGGATAACATGTACAGCCCAAGAATCTGTTGCCAAGTAAATAGATTCATAGAAAAAATTTGTTTGGAATAAATTCAAATCTAAGAGAAGGATTTTTCAAGGAAACTTTAAAAAACCACTATGAGAAGTCTGCCATCCAAATATGTCATCTGACTATTATGTAATGCTACATTCAAATTCTTACAATAGGAATGAGGATATACATTTTCAGTTGCCTGGCTTAATCATGTTCATAAATGAAAGGGTCAAAGGAGGTCAAGTCAGCTTGTCCAATAACAAAACAAACATGGAAAGCTCTCTCACCTGTTGTTTTAAATCAGCATCATTATTCTTTAAAATCATTATGTACCAAATACTAATCAGTTTTGATTGCTAAATTATATTTCTGAGGTCTCAGCTAAAATGACTTCTATCTGTACATTTCTGAGGCATCCTTGATAGTTAGACCTAAAATACAAACTACTACTCATTTGTGTACATTCGTATTTGGGGATTCAAAGATGCAGAGCTTGCCCAGATGTGGTACATGGGGCCATTCAAAAACTTTTTTTTTAATTCAAAGACAGAGGAGCACATTTATGAAATGCCATAAGGCCTGGATCTTAAATTCCTTTGTGTTAAGTATATATAATGGGTTCTTCTATTGCTAGCCAGTCACCTATTTTGTCACACTGACTTTTCATCTACAGCCCTGTTACCATCAAACTCACCAAAAATGCAGATTTGAAGCTGCTTCTTCCATGGCTATCCTGAGTTCGTTCGTTCTCTCTCATACACACTACAAAAATTGGACAAGTATAATTTCCCAGGGCTTTCCATSCCTTATTTTCTCTCCACAGACAAGTAACGGAACTCATCAGTTCAACTTCCAAATGTTTACAACTACACCGTGGTCCCTGCCTTCTCAATTCTCAACAAATAGTCTTTGCTCCATTGGATTGCTTTTGTCACTATCCTCACTACATCTTGGTATCTTCACCTTTACAATGCATGTCACATATTCCTAATAAAATAACCATTGCTTGAATAAAATGTCCATTCTTCTAAATTTTCTTGGTCCATTGGGACTTCTCCCTTTATTTCATTAAACCATAACCATATACTGATTCACATTGTCCCTGAAGCATTTTATTTTACCTTTTAAACTGGTCAGGCCCCAAAGTATAATCTGGTTTGAGTTTAGTGGACTTCTTACTAGTCACTAGTGCACAGACTCACTCCAGAAAACAATACACTCCCACATATTAGTGGGTAATTTTGTGTAAGCCACCAAACCTACCAAATCTCTCTCTGAACCTCAGTGTCCTCATCTATAAAACAAAATACTACTGTTGTTCAGAGGATCAAAACAAAAATAAACAAACAACCACCTCACAAAATATTCAATAAATGCATTGAGGAGCATCACTGTTAAGTTATAGCTGGCAATGCATTTTAAAAGTGCACTATATTTTAATCATGAACTAGAACCTGGTCATTGGCCAGGGAGTGGCATTAAGAAGTAGAGAACTATGGCCAGGTATGGTGATATATATTTTTAATTTTAACATTAAGGAGACAGAGACAGGTGGATCTCTCAGAGTTTGAGACTAACTTGGATTTCATCGTTGAGTCCCAGGCTATTACACAGATTATAGAGACAGTCAGACAAATGAGGGAAAGGGAAAAACAAGTAGAGAACTAAAATAATGAATAAATGATAATTAAATTTGAAAGTGGAACTGCTTTCAAATTGAGTGGAAAATATTAACAAGAATATGGTCAACGTAAGAAAAAATTTATTTTTTCCCAACAAAGCTGTACTTAATATGAAATTATAGACGGCAGAATAAATGACAAGGGAAGAAGACAAGAGTCTTTGCTTTACTTTAGGATTCACAGAGATTTAAGAGATGGTTCTGCCATGAAGTACAATTTAGTCTAAATCCTAACAGCTTTCAAGGAGTTGTTACGGGGACACAGTCACAGGGCAAGGTCTGCCAGTCTGCGTGCTATCTCATAATCTATCATATCATTATTAGTTTTGTAACACTCACCAACCTCCCTTCTTCCTAACCTATTCAGATTCAAAGAGCGTCAGATTCTCTTTTCATCCAAAGGCATTTATAAATTTCTGGAGTTCCCTTGCAGGCAAAATTTTCTGTCACAGAATTATGCCCAATGCATTAAAAAGGGGGGTCTTCTTATAGACAGACAGTGCACAGTATGGGCCCACAGCTGCTTTTGAAGAATGACATGTTGTGATTTGGAATTTTCAGAAAAAAAATATATAATTGCTTTCTGACCCACACTCACACCCAAAACTGGGAGAAAATTTCCCTAAGCTCCAGGGGAAGTTTTAACAGGAACACAAATTTGCTTTTAAAGTTAAATATTCTACACTGCAGCATGCTGACATGTCAAAGAGTGATTATTAAGTCTCAGAGAGGTGCCAGACTCGGAGATGAAAGGGCAAATCAAATAAAATAAATATATAAACTAACTACTTACCAAATTTAATACAAAAATATTTCAAACAAAATTATCAAACAATCAGAAGTAGAAAGTGTCATGTCAGTCAATGTAAGAATTTTAAATATCATTAAAATAGATTTTTAAGTTAGAGATCTCTTTAAATGAACAGTCATCTGTCATTTCATCCAAGCTATTTGAAACTTATTGATCTTACCATTTGTGTAAGGACAGACTCTGTCATCAGTTTGCTGAAAGGATAATGAAGCACTCCCAAACTGTTATGATAGGTTACATGCAAACTGTGGTCCTCATTTAAACACAGAATAGCACAAGTGGACAAACTCCAACCTCACCAATTGTATATTACATGACAGATTAGCAACCTGGTCTACTTTGCCTCACATCAAATTCAATACTATGGTCTTGCTATTTTAATTTGCAATCAGAGTTTAAATATCAGAAGATGTACCTTAGGCACATCTGTACAAGCCATCTTCTGTTACAGTGTGAGCACAGAAAGCCAACAATTGCCAGCAATTGTATTTTACCACTATAGGACAATATGAGAACAGTTAAAATTGTTGCCATGCTAGCTAGTGGGGAAAATATACTTAAAAATTACTTTATATGGAAAATTACACTTTGGGTGGAAAAAGTTCAGTGAAGGATATGTATCTCTCTGTGTAGGTAGCTTAAAAAACTCATTCGGTGTACTCAAGCTTATTCCATAAAATACTCTCCCTATTCAAAAGCAAGTGGCATTCTTAGACTACAATAGGTCACGACTAAGTATACACTACCTTGTTTCAGAAATAATTTTGCTTTGTCTCTTGGCACTGTGGATGTTAGAGATCTGACAAAATACAAATAATAAGAATACAAGATTTCAGAGCTACCCTGCTTTCACTTTACATGAAAAACTACAAATATTTGCTTCTCCACATTCCATTCAACTCTATTGTATCACGAATCTTTTCATAAAAGACTATTCCCCTCATGTGAAGCTGCAAGTGACTTGGGGATATAATATTCCAACTGTGATGACTGATTCCCTAACATGATTATAAATGGTCATACCAAGTTAAGGCACATATATAGTCATTTCAACATGGAAAAAGAAGAAAAGACTAAAATGTAATGACATGGCAAAATGGCTACTTTGGTGCTTACATTGCCCTTTTAGTGATGAAATGCTAAGAGAAATTGTTTATTATTTCTATCATCATTTCAAGCCGTCACTCTTTAAAAAAAAAACACTACCATAATTTTGTACTCAAAATAACAAACTTTAAAAGCAAGCTCAATGCTCAGTTTTACCACCATGTCCAGAGGGGGAAAAGACTGGAAAGAACTACTGCAAAAACTTTAGCTTCAGTTATCTTTACAATGTTTTTTCTGTAATTTAAAAACAAATAAACAAACAAACAAAACCATATAAATTTAAAGATCTAAAAACTGTTACTGATGATGGAAAAGTTTTTTGACAAAGGCTGTTACTGACATATCTGAAAAATATTCTAAGCATTACATGTTTGGTTGTTGCCAAGATGAATTTGTAGAGAATATGTTCATGGCAAGGGATGGGGTAATGTTTTTCCTACTAACACTAAAGTTTCAAAAATTAGTCAATTTAATCACATAAGCAGTTCTTGAACAGAAAATGACAGGACATGTTTTGGAAACATTAGAATGATTCAATAAATTAACCCACTCATTAAAATGCATACTCTTATGTAATATGATGTGAATACAGTTCCTTATGATTGATTTCTAAAGGTAGGTAATAAATCAATTTGAAGAAAGGCATCTTGCTCTCTATACCCTCTTCCCTGCCTGGATCCAATGTGAATACACATCCAACAAGATGTCTCGAGGCAAATGAAAAAATTAAATCAAAAGAGCAGGCATAGAATTTTTCTTCGCTCAATTACAGTTAAAAGTTACTTTGATTGTGTTTTTTTTTGGGGGGGAAGGGGATATGTATTGGTTAGCCTGGCTTAAAGCAATGTGTCTTTGGATACCAAATAACAATGTTAAAACTGAATCATCTATGCAGTCGCCTCATAAAAATCAAAATGGAATTCACACTATCACCAGGCAATGTTTGTTCACTTAACTTTAATTATTTTCTCCTTGAGAATGGTACTAATGAAACTGAATATCTTTCATGGTCTCGAAGGGCCGTTTGAATAGTCTGTAAACAGAACTAAGGGGAGACAAGAGATCTGGCTGAGCCAGGGAGTTGCTAGGTGATGCAGAATGTAAACCCACAAACTTGTTCAAGTTTGCTTTGCTTTCACGCTACTTTCACACACTTTCAAAAGTTTTGAGAACTGAGTTTTCAGGTGGTCACTACAGAAAAGAATCCATCCCTCTAAATTCACGTTCCACAGATGCTCTATGACATTCAAAAGAGATGAAATCCATTTGACCTTTGACTGAAACATGGGAAACTTTGGATACCCACAATCTAAAAAACACATATCAAGGTGGATTCCAGTATTTCAAAAAAGGCATTCCTAATCCCTCTTCCAGTTTCAACTGAAATAAAGATTTCTTCCGAAGAAGGGGGTGGGGGATGTGATCTCAGCTCAAGAGTTCTGGGGCACAGAAACTCAAAAGCCATGGCAAATACCTCAGAACAGACCATCATGCTGACGACCCTTTTGGTTTAGCCACTTTCTTCCTCTCTTCTGGCCAGTACCAGGACTGACTGCCGGTGAGGCTTCTCCTAACTCACCCCCTCCCCCCAGCCTCCTTTGTAAAGTAGCTGATCAGAGATTGTCCAGTAAGAGCACTTTATTAGATCATCAGCCAGAGGGGTTCACAAGTACTGAGAGCAATGGGCTCAAATGCGGCACATCAGTTTTAATAGACCAGGGGCTACTAGTAAACTGCAGATACTGCTGAGAACTTTCCATGCACTGAACTCTTGAAAAAGCACCGTCTCTCCAGCTTAAATGCAGCTGCCTCTTTCAATGCCGCAAATGGGTAAATTTGACAAAAAAGCCACCATTAAGACTACATGAAAGGCTCAAGACAACATCCTTTCAATGCTTTGTACTTCAGTAATCAGATGTACTTACTCACCCCCTCCCCCAAACCCGATCAAGAACTATTTCTGAATGGTAGGAAATAATTCCACTTTGTACATCTTTTAGTTAATCAAGACTTTCTATTCAGCAATTTGACCTTTTGTTCAAAACAGGATTATCAGTTTTTTCGCCAGTTACCAAGGGCGACTCGCATGGTGAACATAATTGCAATAATTTGCAAAACACCATGGCAACCCACATTACAACTAGGTAAATACTGGGCTTTTGTGCTACATTGTTATTTTCAGAGATGCTGAAGTCAAAGAACGAATGACAAATGAACACAAAATTTATATTTGCTTTGTCTCAAAAGAGAAGAAAATTGATAACAAGAATTGGGGGGAAACCGACTACAGCTGTAATTTCTAACTTGATTAATTAGGATGGTAACAGTCCTTAACAGTATATTCAACAAACAGCCCTGACTTCGTCTCTCCACCCACCTCTCTCTATACCACTACCACTGTCCCCCCCACCCCAGACAAATTTTTTCAGCTTGGAGAACAAACATCCCCCATTTGCTCTTTTCTTCAATTTAATGGAATCCTTAATTGCAGAATATTGTTCTCCTGCTCTTCACGGCAATAAAAACGAGAAAAAGGAGGAGAGTGCCAGGGCAGACAGGGAGCTACAGTCATTTGTTTTCCTGCCTCTTTTGGACACCCCAGGCCCAATGATGAGATGGCATTTTTCTGGTTTCAGCAGCTGTTTCGTAGCAGACAATAAAGTAAAAACTATTTAGCTTTGCAGAAAAGCCACTTCTGTCCTCTTGACAGCAAGGTAAGTCTACATGCCGAGATGAAGTTTCATAATTTAAATGCCAGAACATATGATGGGAAAATGATGTTAATAATAAAGAACATATATTTTCTTGTACAGAAATTATCAACTGTGGTACTGTCCAAAAAAAGCTGTTGAAATGTGCGTGTTTGTTATTTATGGAAGATGTTCAGCAATATCACCAATGGTTTGAAAACCATTTTATACTCACAGAAATCCCAATTCACAAAACAATCTAAAATATAAACTGACTCAGGAATTAATGCAAAAATCAAAATAGCATTTTCAGTAGATAAGCAGTTTTTCATATAGCATTATCTTTTCACTAATAAATGTGACTGTAAAAGTTAGATCAGAACGTTTAAAGTCAGATGTGAGAGGCAGGTTTGATTTTTGTAGTAAAGAAGCAGGGGATTTTTTTTTTTTGCCTAAGAGGCACACATTCCACTGTAATGCCCCCATTTTTGTAAATTATAAACACTGACTTTCTCCTGCAAAATGTAGTATTCAGGGACAAGAAAAGGAAATACACACAGCAAGGGCTTGCAGAAGTCTCACTGCCGAGATCTCTAGAGATAAGCAGCTGCAAACGCATTCTGAACACAGCCCAGCTCGCTTTCCTTCATCTGCTGCCTCCTAATGAGGAGGAACCAAATGAGAGGCTCTGAAAAGATCTGCATATTTCCCCCGAACTTTTGAAAAATCAAATGAATAGGATACTATAATGGGTCTATTCTTATTTTGTCAGGGCTGAAAAATCTCCACACACCTAAGATTTAGCTTGGAGAAATCACAATATAACATTCTTCAGAAATATGCTTTGGAAATTAGAGGTACTGTAAATTTTTTTTTGAGGAGTAGCAATCAAAACGATGGCACATATTACACCCTTTTCAGGCAGGGACCATCTTTTCATATTTTGAAAATATGTATTTTATTTTCTTGATTAGTTATAAATTCATGTTATCTCTATAAAATGCACCCTACATCAAAAGTATAAATGTTAAGAGAAAATGTTCCCTTTAATATCAAATGACAAAAGGGACAAACAAGCCTTTTGTAATTCTTGATTAAATAAAATCGATAGAAGATAAACTAGGCGTAAAATCCCTATAACACTTAAGTTCTTTAAGAAACCCATAGGTACAAATAAAATACTTTATAATCTGTCCAGAATCCCTTCACTTGTAATAATTACCTAATATACCTGCCTTCTTCCCAACCTTTAATAGTCCCTTTTCCAATGTTTCTATTTTTCCCTTCTTGACATTGGTTTGTTTAGGACTAAAACATGTGATAACAGCTATCCTCCTATAACCTTAATAAATTACTCAAATCCCTAAATCAGAAATTAGAAATAGGTAGCAGATGGATTACATTTCTTCTTCAGTTTAGTCCCCATGACCCCTGTAAGATGGTAGCTTGCAGTGAACAGGAAACGTCCCTGATACACTTTCCCCAAATTCTTTATCTTCAATTTGAAACTCTGGCTGCACACTGGAATCCCCAAAGGAGCATTAACACAGGTGGCAGGGCACTATCTCCAGGGCTTCTGACTTAGGGCTGGGGTGGGGCCTGAAAATCAGCATCTTTAACAGGTCCCCAGATGTTACTGCTGCTGCTGATTTGGAGACCTTACTTTGAGAATCACCAGTGCCTTTCAGAATGGGTACTTTTTTTTTTTTTTTTTTTAAATCCACAAGTGATGCTAATATGCAGTCAGGGTTGAGAATCACTGCTCTGCATTACTCTCATTTTCTCTCTGCTGTTTAAGATGATTTTCTGAACAATGCACTTTATTAACAGAATTATACTTAGGAATAGTCTCTCTCAATTTCTTTCTCATTCAATATTTACTTTTTTCCCTCTCTACATACTGCTTATGTGGCTATTCTAACTCTCTCAAGTTCTCCAGACAGTGTTTGAATTAGCAAAGCCTCAAATCAAACAATTCTACCACTGATTCTAAATGTCCTATACCAAGTGTATAGCTTAGTAGCAATTTGAAGAAAGCAACAAAGATATACTCTAAATATATCCTCTAAATATGTCTCTAAAATATGAAATGCATTCCTCTAAGCATAAAACTGTTTTAAAGGGGGCTTTTAAAATATGGTCTCTATGAGAAGTGATCACAAATAACATTTTTGACGGGTAACATGAAATCATGTATTTTAGTCCTACATTTTAAAGGTGAAAGAGGCTTCAGAGCTCTACCCCAATCCTATACACCTAAGGAAAACAAAACCTCCTAAAAGTCAATTACTTGCATAGTGTGTGGACTGAACTTCCAGTCCAATGTTCTTTTCTTTACACTTTGTAACATGATATTCAATATATCAGACATCTTGAGTACTTGTAATGTGGCTGCTCCAAACTCAGATGTGATGCAAAGGTAAAACTACAGTCTCCTGGTATTTTTAAATATGCATTATAGACTTGGATATATTGTGTAAAGTTAAAAAAAGTGTGTGTGTGTGTGTGTGTGTGTGTGTGTGTGCGCGCGCGCATATGTGCATACGTTATTAACAAACCTTGTTTTTTTTTTTTTTTAAAGACATAAATGGAGTCTGGAAACATAGCTTGATAGATAGAGTACTCGCCTACTATCCAAGCAGCCAAGAGTTCAAAACCCAGGACCACATAAACTGGAGATGAATGGGACCCTATCTCAAAAAATAAAATTAAAAAGGAGCTCATTTACAAGAGTGTTATATACACTGCTGTAAAGCCTGCTTTGTAAACTATGAAGGTAGTACCCTATAATAGTGCATACAGATTTGCCCAAGAGTCGCTTTTTTCTGTCTTTGGCTTATTTTTCCCTACTAGGTGGTTCTCTTTTTTCTCCCTGATTTAAAAGGGTATTTATTTTTCAGATAGGAAATGGTTTATTTAACCTCACAGCTTCATGAAGAGCAAAGGAGCACTTTATATATGAAAGAAGTCAGGCCCTGTTTGTTAGTGCATTGTTTGTTGCTCATCAGTTTTTTTTAACTTAATGGCATGCATGCGTGTATACATAAATGCAACACAGAAATTCTATTACTGATGATTTTATGTACATATGGGTAATTTGCTGCATGTATCTCTGTGTCTAGTGCTGTGAAAGCCAGAGGAGGGCATCAGATCTCCTGAAATTAGAGTTACAGTTAGGAGGATGAGTGCTGGGATCTCTAGAACCTAAGTTCTCTAGACATCCAGTGTTCTTAACCATTGAGTAATCTTTCCAGTCAATATAAATTCTTTTACATTTATAGTCAAATTTACTAATGTTTTCCTCTTTTTCTGGAGTCTGAAATTTTTATTGTTTCAAAGTGGTCTCAAGTAGAGCACAGAGGATTTTTAGAGTTGTCAAACTACTCCATGATACAATTGATACATGCTACTGTATATTTGCTTACATACAATGTATAACACCAAGAATGAGCTATGAGGTAAACTATGAACACTGAGTGAATGTCTACACATTCATACATTCACATACTCATGATGGGCATATCACTGTAATAGAGGTTGTGAGGATATGCGTGTAATGAGTTGGAAATCTAGGAGAAATCTGTTGTGATCCTGAAACTATTCTACACAATCATCTGTTTTCAAAAAGCCTTGCCAAGGTTAGCACACCTTTACAGCATCCTTCTCTGCCCTGAAGGAGGACGGAGAACATTCAGCTATACATTTTCCAGATGATTCTTATCTACTGGTATGAGCCATACTCTTATAAACCATTAGTTTCAATTTTGGATTTATTTCTGAATTCTTCTATAGCAATTCTATTCAAATCATTAAATACTCATGGAGAAAAATCATCCCCCTATACTCCTATGGTAGTTTTCGTAAGTCTTTTCATTGTTTAAATTTTGAAAAAAAAGGTGTATAAGAATTGTGATATTTAAAAACAAAACCTAAGGAATTTTTTTTACAGGTAAACTTATAATATTTAATAGGTAAACTTATAAAATGCTATGCAGTTCCAATTAACCAATAATACACTTTTCAATTTTTCTAAAATCTTTTTTCTAAAAGTCCTTCTATATTTTAAAGTTTTCTTTACATTTAGCATTTAAATATATTCTTTGCTATTTCATATCCTTAGTCATTTGTATAAATTTCCTGTAACACTTTATAATTGGTTAATATCTGTATAGCTCAAAAGCTGACATGTAATTAATTTTAAAACTAGCATTCTTAATAATTTTTGTCTTTTATAATAAATTTCACTGGGTTTTCCAAGTTTACAATTTTTGTCTTTTATAATAAATTTCACTGGGTTTTCCAAGTTTACAGCAATCAACAAGTATTGCCTTTTTTTCTTTTCCTTCCAATTTTTAAAATATGTTTCTTGTTCTTATGACAGTTAGCTCTTTGACAACTCGATACTACTGATCACCATTTCTACTGGGGTACTCCTCCAAGCCAATTTCATAAGAATCTTCAGCTGTAGACCCATGAATTAATTCATAGACGGATGGATCTCTGTGCTGACAAAAGGTAATTTGATTAAGATCATTACAGAACCTGTAATGATTTTGTATCAACATGCCTAAAATAAACTTGCTGCTGAATTCAGTTTAAGGACATTAAATGGCTAACTCATGGCTAAAATATTTCCTTTGACAGCTAGAGATTAAGTACTCTAAAGAGCTCACAGGCTTAATATGGGTTGAATGCGAATTCAACTTTGTTATTCAGTCACACCTCTTAACTCAGTCTGAAAATAAAGCAAAACAGTATAATATAATGTGACATACGAATGGATACCCAGCAATCTGTTTTATGAAGTTTTTCAAAATTTGTGATGAGTAAGCCTGTATTCATACAAGAAAGGCTGAGTAGTAAGAGCTCTTTAGAGTATTGAATCTCTAATTGTCAAAGGAAATCAATCTACATGGCACACTCTATCAAGCTGGGAAACACAGAAACCAGGCTAAGGAAGAGGGATAGAATGACAGGAAAACGTTATACATAAGCACAAATATAAATAATAAACTCAGTTGATACATCCTGACATTGTGTTCGATATGCTACTAGTCTTAAAAACAATGATTAAATAGGATTTTGAATTTATATTCTCTTTTAATTTCTAAGTGGGAACAAATATAAATCTTCCATTTTGGGGTGTTTTCATATGTAACTGAAACAAATTCAAAGAGAACTAATTTGCTTTACCTCCCGAGATGTTTTTACCTTGCTTAGAATGTTGTACGTAGCCTTTGAACCTACTCCACATTTTACTCATCCAGAGCAAGGCTGGCCTGTTTCACTCAAGTGTGAAAATGTTTTAGACATGACAGTTCAGTTGCTACCTTACTGCCCACTTACTTGACTCTTTAGTCAAAATGAGAATACAATAAAACTAAAGAATTTGACTTTCTTCTTTTAGCACTGTCACTGAGTGTACCTCTGGGAAAGCAGAAAATGGGACTGGAGTAGGCCACTAATTTCCTAAAAACAGATAAGTCTCTACCTAATCAACCCTTCTTCCTAGGCACACTCTTAAGGGGTTTGAACCTCTTCCTCTTGAAGTCATATAGGTGCAAACACACTAGGAAGGTCTATTAAAGCACAACTTGAAATGTTCTACTGGAGGATTCACTTTGAGAACATGACTTCAAGAGGAAGAGGTTCAAGCACACTAGAATAAATGTGAGGGGGTGTCAAAGATGGAGAAAAAAAACAGAAGGAAGTCACCAGCCCGCTTCTTAGACTCTGAGAGGCCCACTGAGCTTTGAGCTTCTATGGCCTAGGAGAGTATCTGAGACACTCCAAGGGCTAGAAATTTTTTTTCTTGATAGAATTAAGCTCTATGATATTAAGAGTAATTCAGATGGCCAATCTTTAGCTTCCTTCAGGCTATGACAGGTAAGAGCTCCAAAGCCATCAATGCCTTTCTTCACCATATCTAACCGTCCTTACAAGAGGCAAGTAAAAGAAAAAAGTCAGCACACTGGAAAGGGCAGTTTCTGGTACTCCCTCACCTTACCATATCAGTGGTCCTGTGCTTTGGGGCAAACTCTTCACTCTGAGTTTCTGAATATAATGCAATGAACAGAGTCCTGACTCTTTTATGGAATAATAATCAGCATGACATGTATGGCTAATATCTTAAATTGCCTTCAAATACTTGTGCAAACAAGTACAATTCCCACATACACACATTCATCTTCTTTCCTTCTCTAAGGTGTGCACACATGTGCACACACATTTTAATCAACTTGACTACTGGTAGGTAACRTGGGAATTATAATGTGATGCTTGTTACTCAGAAAATAGAAAACAATGTGACTACCTTCTCTATGTCCCTTCATAAGAAAACTCAGTGGGGATTACATAAATTAAATATTGAATATTTATCCAGCATATATGGCCTGTTGGATAATGAAAGTTAAAGATTGGGTAGTAGTATTTTAGAAAGATAATGCTAAAAGTTGTTTAATCCCCATCATTCCACTTCCTGTGAGTTACTAGGCTTCCTAGAAACAAAGAACTCGAATCATTGCTCTCTTGCTTCTTCTCAGGGCTTCTCAAAGTTTGTGGCTTTGAGAAGTAATATCTTGTCCCAAGTTTCAAATTCTGAAATATTTTTTAATGTCACTATAAAATGACACAAGAATCTTCTCACTACCTAAGCAGTTTATGAAGTACATTTCATAGTAAGTTCTATCTGAAAGCTGCAGAATAATCTAGCACCTCTTCTGTGATGAGACAGGAATGAAAACACACCTTCCACAGACCAACCAAGACAAGTCCTCTCATTGGGCCATTAAGAGGAGCTCAGCGTTATTTATTTAACCTTTTTCCTAACATGAACAACATTAAAAACACTTCACTTATGAACTTAGCAAACAAAAAGTATGCTTCAACTGGAAATGCCACAGAGAACTACCCTTATGCCATAATTCAACTCTGTGTTATTCAATGCAACCTAAGGGGTAGCTTTTGTACAGTACAAAATATGAAACTCCACATTTCTGAAAGGTCATGGGAACACTGGGAGATAAGAAAGTGAATTAGTGAAAAATGAATTCAGTGAAGATTTTTACATTAGAAGTCAAAGTTAATACAGTTTCTTACTAACAAGGCACCATCGATCACTAGAAATGAAAAGCTAACGTTAAAATAACTTGCTATGTCTTTCATGTACCTGCTTAGATTTCTCCCATCACAAAGCAGATAAAAGGTTCCCCTTTCTCTCTGTGCTTATAATTTTCTGTTTGCCTTAAAGAAGTAATTTCTTGAAAATGTATCTTCCTTGTTAATAAAAAGCCCAATGACTCGCCTCCAAAAGAGTGGACTCTAACAGCTGAAAAAGATTTAGCTTGATATTAAATTATATTTTGTTTCTATTAAAACAACTTGCAAGTTCACTTCAAATATTACAGTAAATCATTTCATTTAAAAAAAAAGATCATGAACATGTTTTTTATAAAAATCAAATACCATATATTGTAAAGGTCTTGTGTATTTAAAAAAACAGAGAAAGACATTTCAAATAGAAACCTAGCATAGTCTTTCTGAAGGCTACATTAAAGCTCAAGACTAAAGACAAGCAAAAGGAAGAGGAAGTCCTTATGCTAATGCAAGGTAGGCAAGGAGCATGGAACAAATCAGACTAGAACTTTGAAGAACTCCAGGTCAAAAGGAGATACAGTCGAAGACTATTTCTAAGTTAAAACTCCTCATAAAATAAATACAATTTTTAAAACCCTACTATAAGTACAAAATAGAAAGGTCTCCTGTACATATTTAAAATAGCCACTAACTTGAAAACAAGGAAAGAGTAGTCATTTTATTGTTTAATAACCTACTCAAATACTAAAAAAAAAAAAAAAAAAAAAAAAA
This sequence comes from Apodemus speciosus, assembly GCA_002335545.1. Lineage (NCBI taxonomy): Eukaryota > Metazoa > Chordata > Mammalia > Rodentia > Muridae > Apodemus > Apodemus speciosus. The sequence continues at coordinate 9,313 of BDUI01002138.1, read as the reverse complement.
AAAAAAACAAGCTTTCAAAGATATATTATGATAAACCTGAGTTTAAAAATGTTTGTTCTAAATTAAGCCACTTGTACAAATTCAAGAAACAAAATCAGATTTACTGAGACTGATGCTATATAATCTACGAAAACATTAACTGCTTAAAGTATTTTTCTTTAGTTTAATACTCAATTAGCTATAAATCTACATAAATACTGTAAATCAGACAAAAATTATTTTATCATTGGAGCAACATATTTGAAATAATCTATTTTAACAAGTCCATTTTAAAATAACTTAAATAAAAAACAAAAAGAAAAAATCTTAATATGCAGTTTGGTAAAGTTCAAGTCAGCCTTTGAACAACACGTTTACCTATCCAGTAAAGCTTGTGTTAATGCGATGTAAGAGTTTGGCAAATTCAACTTTAATGGAGCATAAAAGTGCTTTTGCTTGAAAGTGAGATCATTTTTAAAAATTCAAAGCATGATCACTTTCTCTTTTTTCATAGAACAATCTGATACAAGCAGCAAAGCTTAAATAAACTAGAAACATTTCAAATGATCCATAAAGGATTAATAAGCCCCACAGGAAGTCCTATAGGCTCAGCGTATACATTTTCCATCCACCCCTCCTTCCCAGATGGGCATGATATGAAATTCTAAACAGAAGTCAAGTTTCAAAGTCTCTAAATGTTAAAGGGCTGTTATGTTGGGGTGGAAGGTCATAACTAAGGACTCTCTAATTTGAAATGGATCAAATTCCAGCTACACTTGGATAGAATCATGCAAACCTAGACATTCAATTAAAAAGGTCTTGCTGATGGTAATAGCCAGTAGTCAGAAGCAAAACTCAAGCAAAAGGAGTAGCAGCAAGCTACAGGCCACTAATATAACAAGAACAAAATGACAGCTATTATTTTGGCAGAGATAATCTATGCTGAAACACAAAACACAAATGCACACAATTTCTTTCAATACAATTTTCTTGTCTTCCCACTGACTTCTGTGATTACCACAGAAAGCAGGGTTCTAAAYACATTTCTCAATTGAATCCTCAATCAATAATAGTAAAAAATTAAGATAGAAGATATGGGGAATGCATTATGGTATTAATGCTTATAAATTTGCTGAACTTATCAGTATGTACAAAAGTTGGTAAGAAGAAACCTCAGATACCTAAAATGGATCATATTTTTGTCACCCCAAAGCCCAGTAACATTGCTGTGACAATCAATCTGAGATTCTTTTCACTCTTTGATTAGACAATCTTACTTCTTAATGTTTATATCTATTGAGAATAAACATATCCCAGAAAATTCAGTTTTAATAGAACATGTAAACAACTTTATTTTCTATAAAATACAATGCCAGCTTTCCATTACCTATACACAGATTAACAACTCAGCATATATTTGAAATGGAAGTCAGGTAGAATATGCTTTTTTTWAGTAAGCACCCTGGTTTATTCATGAAGCACTCAAGAGAGAGGGAAAAATACTCCTTACATTTTATATATACTCTAGAATATGCATTATTCTGAAATTGGCATTTTATTAGTTCACTGACAGAAACAGATTATACTTGCTTTGACAATGAGATTTACTTTTTAAAAATGAAATGTAAATAAGCAAGAAAAGTGATATTTAAAAATATCAATGAATACTAGGACTAGTACAAAAAATTTAAACAGATAAAAGAATTTGTTTCAAGTACTGTCTTAAGGTTGGAACACAACTGTCAACAGCTGATGCTCTTGTGTGTTCACCCGCTCTGAGAATAGAGAGGGCCCTTAGTAGACTTCAGCTATTTTGTTGCTAATTCACACCATTTATAGCAAATGGGTAAAAGAAAAGAAGCAGAAGCAATTCAGACATTCACAGTCACAAATTCAATCAACAATTGAATACCTCTTTTGTTCTTTTAACTTTCTATAAATGGATAGACCAAGATGCAAGATGTCACTTCTTTATGGAACAAGTTTTTTTTTTTTTTCCTTTAAAAAAAAAATACATGGGCTTTGAATCAGAAAGAGCCCAAATTACATTTCAGCTGTATAAATTATCCTTCCACCATCAACTGATTTTCTGCCTATAAGGTTCAAACTCCTTATTTATGAGGCACCACCTTAAAGGGTACTGCAAGAGTTAAATGGCACTGTATACATTGAAGTGTTAACAAAGTATTTGAATGATGGTTTTAAAATATTTATTTTTTTCTTTCTTCTGATCTTCAGAATTCTTCAATGTTATAGTGAATAAATGATTTGCCAAACAGAACAAAATACTTTGATATACTATACTAAAGAAATAGAGAAAAACATAATATAGTCAAACTTCTGAAGAAAATCATGACACAAAATAACATTCCAAAAGTATGTCTATAAAAGACTTCCTAAAGAATGGCCTGGAATTTACTATGTGGCTCAGCCTGGCTTCCAATCCATGTCAACCTTCCTGTCTCAGCCTTCTGAATGTAGATTATAGGTATGGGTCACCCTGCTGGGAAGGCCTTGGGTTGTTAAGGCTGAGGATAATTTAAAGAGATGGCAAGCAGACAAGGATAATTCTGGCAATCAAAAGAATATAAGGTCTGATGAAAGGACAGCTATTTGACAGTGTTCCAAAGGGAAGAACAGATGGATAAGTCAATGCTCAGAGCTATAATAAAGACTTATGCTACGTAGATATAATTAAACTACCACGGCTCTTACAAGGATAAACAAAGATCGCAGCATATTCTCAAAGTGCTATATCAAAAGGGATAGGATGCTACCTAGAAATCTAAGGTAAAAAATTATGCAAGTCAGTTTAATTTATATCCAGTATATTCTAACCCAAAATGGGCAATCATAACTGAAACAAAATCCTGGAAAATTGACCTGTGCTACCTTTGTTTAAAAGCATAAAGGAAAAATACACAACTATAACAGTAAACACAGGTATGCAACAGGAATTGGAGCCTAGAACAGAGAGAATGTGTTTAGATTAGCCATAGAGGATAACTTCTGAGCATGGAAGAGGAGAAGCTAACCCAGCGAGAGATTGCCAGTAGTACCATTAATGCAAAATAGTCAAAGATTTCCAAAGCACACTGGCAGCAAGATAGGTTTCTCTAGATACAGTGTTTTCGCATGGGTGACCTACAGATGTCATGTTAGTTCTACAATTTATGACTTTTGGATTAAAGCTGGGAAGAGGGTGTCCTTCCAGACACAGAGAGAGCCATTAATGATAGCACAGCTACAAACTGAACAGTGAACAAGAGTTACTAAACTAAGAATATCCTCTGCAAATACTCTCTCAATTATTTCGCACCTTGGACATTTTGATAGGAAACTATTCATTGATATATTCTTTTCCAACATTCACTTTATAGAATATCAAGATACAATCAAACGTTGGCTTACTTTGGTAAATAGGAGGGGACTGCTTTGATTTCCTTCCTTTCTCAGCACTTTGGTTTTGTGTTTTAGAATGCTGGCTAGATTTTGAAAAGAGGGTGTAGGATGGGAGGGGTGCTCTTCCCTTCAGTGGAGACAAAAGATAGCAGCTATTTCATTCTTCTGTGTGAGTATGCTACCTCCCTTAATTCTCTCACCATCACATTAAACTGGGATTTTCAATAGAGGTCTGAAAAATGTATTACATTTTACCTGTTATTTCAAAAAGAATTAGTAAGCAATTAGAGGGAAAGGAGAAAAGTAGGGCAAAAATGTCCCTGTTTTTTCAGACCAGCTAACATTTTGAGAATTTGAAATGACTAGAAAGGCAAACTGTTAGGTATTCAGAAGGAAAATGTGAATGTTTTCCCAAAGGCATTATTAACAATTAATAATCATTACACTGGTGCCTTGTTTACCTGACCTTGTGTAAATTCAGCAGCCTGGTAATTAGACCCAGATTTTGCACATTTGTATATTTCCATGCATAGATTTGACTCATTCATTCATCCATTAAAATTTGCTTGACAGACGTAGATGAATAATCAAGCTACAATTTGTATTTACTGGATTATAGAAAATTGCCCAAACTGTTAAGTTCAAGGAAAGCGCATTCTTGCTTCTCTCTTATGACTGATGTAAAAGCAATTACATATCAGGATTGCCCCAAAGCTCTCAGAAGTGGCACTGCTTTTGCAATCTGGGGTTTTTAACAATTTTTCCCTAAATGTAGAGACTGTTTAAAGATTAATTCTAACAGAGGGAAAGATGTAACTCTGTGCACATGTAAGTTTCTCATTTAACTCACTTCACTGCTGTTTTAAAGTAAAAGTTCTGACAACATTCAGAATGAGCAGCAGTGTGTCCTAAAAGGACAAAGGCTAGTGAAAGATTTGAACAGAAAGAAGGCACTGTCTCGAGAGTTTCATGACACTCTTCTCCAACTCTCCCTAGTAAAGTACCAACAACCCGACCAGCCCTCTTCCTAACTTGATCAATGAGGAATAAAGATACTGTATGATTCTCTGATCAATATATTTTCATTTAAAGGAGAACAAGTATTTAAAAAAAAAATCTCATGTTCAGTACCTGCCAGACACACTGTCATGTGTAACTGCATTTTACTGTCACTAACAACCATCCCCCAAGGTACAGTACTTCTTTTAAACAGCAGAAGATAGATACAACAGATCTTTCTCTTCAACAACTACTGATCTTGATTATCTATTTTAGAAGTAATTATTCCTGAATTTAAAAAATTATATAGCACCTAACAATAATAGACTGTTTTAAAGCTCATAGATCTTAGTCCAAATTTTGAATATATTATATATACACATATATATATATGTAAATATGTTTTACACAGTCTTTCTTAGGAAAACAAGGCTACACAATTTCTTAAAAGCATACAAAGATTGCTTAGAACTATTTTACAAATATATTAACATTTATAAAATTCAAATTTTGSCTTCAAACATATTCTTTATTAGATTAGCAATTAAATAAAATAGATGCCATATATAGAAGCTCAAAAAGCAGAAAGGGCCCCCAAACTTCCAAAATGTACACCTGACTAATTTTAACATTATCAAATTCTGACTTTTCCCCCCCAAATAGTCCATCTTTTTTGCTATAAAACAAATGTCAAGTCATGATGTAGATCAGATATTAACATCTATGAAGATGGCCTGAAATTATTTGATAAATTATCAAAGAACCAAATTAAGCTTTGGTTTTCAAAAATGAATTGTTCTTTATAGTCCACATGTTTGCAAATATAGAAAGAGGAATTCAGATGCTTTTAGTGAATGTAAAGCCATATAAAACTAAGTGTCTGCTGAGTCACTGTCCTTGAGTGTTAGGCACTTTAACAGGCATTTAATTCAAAAGACAAAGCTTTCCCTAGTGTGTGACATAGTTTATTTGTTTGCTTGTCTTTTACTAAGAAGTCATGTCCTACATATTGTACTTCACTCTGATAAAGGGAGAATAGTACAGTTGTTTCACCAACTAAAGTGATGGTCCAACCAAAAACATCATCTAAACTCTAGCCTTCCTGTAGTTGCTTATATTGGCAACTTCAAAACAGAAATGAGACTCTGCACCACAATTGTGCCAACATATTTAATCTAGTAAATGGGAAAACAGTCATTTTCAAGGTATATGGTGAAGACAGATTCCTTGAAATCAAGGATGCACAAGTCTTATAGGGAGCCCTTAACTGATGAACTATATCATCTACCAGTTCATAAGGTGCACTGAAGTTACTAGTTAGGTATGGAAGAGAAGAGGTTCTAACTGCTAAGAAAATTGGATGAGATAAACTTTCTCAAGGATTCTTTTATAAATCTGATTTTGACATGCTATTGTAAGTCACTTTGGTACTTATGCTGATTTCTCTTAACCTGTTACCAGTTCCATTGAGTATATGATCAATAAACATAACTGATGGGAGGAAAAGCTAACCAGGTCTCATCACTTCTTTTTCTGTAAGAGTACACTTTGTGGGCTGGAGAGATGGCTCAGCGGTTAAGAGCACTGACTGCTCTTCTGAAGGGCCTGAGTTCAAATCCCAGCAACCACATGGTGGCTCACAACCATCCGTAACAAGATCTGACGCCCTCTTCTGGAGTGTCTGAAGACAGCTACAGTGTACTTACATATAATTAATAAGAGTACACTTGGTGCATGCTCAGGCCAGGAAAGAGAAGACACAAAAACAGACAAACACACCTACAGATATCATGATGCTAAGGTTTTGTCAAAATATTCTGGCTATTTAGATGTGATACTAACAAGAAAAAGATACAGCTGCTAGCTAAGAGAAATGAAATAAACAAGAGTATGAAAAAAAAACCCTTGCTGTTAAGTTCACTGCTCAGGGTACAAAACATTCTACTAAATAAAAGATCAACATCTCTTCTAAGCAGCAAGCAAGAAACACAAATTAAATATTGAAAGTGAGGGCAAAAAAAAGAGAAAAGAAAGCAAAAGGAGATGCTGCTACTACCAACAACAATAACACCAGCAACTCAGCTGTCCAGAGCTGTGAGGAGACCTCTCCCCTCGTTGGCCATTGCTGCATCGGGTTTGTTCCAACAACTTGTTCAGAGACATGCCTCACCTAAGGATATTAAAAATTATACTGGAAACAGGCATTTAAATAGCACCCAGACAAAAATCTTGAAAATAAAGAAGAAACAGCAGAAATTTAAACAAATAGCTGAGGGATACAAAGTGTTAAAAAAAAAAGTGAGTCATCTATGACAAATACAGTAAAGAAAGATGAAACGGTGGTGGAGGATAGGAAATTTGAGTTTGGCTTCACATTCCAGAACCCAGATGATGTCTTCAGGAAATTTTTTGGTGGGAATTTTCATTTGACTTTATTGAAGACCCATTTGATGACTTTTTTTGGAACCAATGGTGTCTCCAAGGAATGAGAAGCTGAGGTGCTGTCTTTGGTTTTTCTCTCCCTTCAGTGGATTTCCTTCATTTCATTCGGGTCACTAGGTCGTGGGGGTCTCACATCCTCTTCAGTGTCATTTGGCAGGAGTGGAATGGGCAACGTTAAATCACTATCAACTTCAACTAAGATAGTCAATGGCAAGAAAAAAAAATCACTACAAAGAGACTTACAGGGAACATTCAAGAAAGAGTAGAAGTTAAAGACGGATAGCTAAAGTCCTTGATGATAAATGGTAAGGTGCGCCTGCTATGCTTGGATAACAAGTAATTCAAAGCACGCATTTTACAGAAATGTTAAACCATAGCAAGCACCATTTGAGGAATAAGAGGAACCTTTTTTTTAAGATTTCAAATGAACTCAACTTTCTGTATAACTATACCTCATCAAAGTATTTATAGAACAGCTCATCGGACCTCCTATTTGTCACAGACTTTTGAATTTGTTGTTGGAACCACAAACTAAGACCTTTTTTTGTTCTTTAAAATTGTTGTAACCTCTGAATGCACTTTGCTTTAAACAAAACAAACCATAATCTGCAGTGAGCCCTGGTGCTAGCACAAGGTTATTTTTTAATACCAGCATGGATCTGCTTCCACTTGTGCTAAAATGTGAGTAGTATTAACCCGTAATGTTAACATTGCCGGATGAATCATCTACAGAAATATTTCCAAATTATTTTCAGTATTTAGTAACAAAAGGTATTACTGCATCAGTGGTAATACAGTTGTGGTTTAGTGTAAATTAAGGATGTTCCCTAGTTGTACATGGATGCTGGCAACCTTGTCAGTTTTGCTACTGGTTAAGTATGTAATGCTAAGCTTAGGTTAAAAAACAAGCTGGTAATTTGGCTTTTTGTCATTTGCTTTAAAAAAAAAAAAGAAAATAAATGTGAATGTTTGATGCATTCCTTCATGGAAAAAGTGAAGGTGAAAATAAAACATGCACTGTATATGTGCACAATGAAAAAGTGAGTTTAACTTATTAGAGATTCCTAAAGTGATTGATATTAAAAAAATAACAAAAGAGATTAAAGATGACATCCTAGGACAAACACACTGTCCAGTGGCTGTGGAGCTGTTAATTATCTCCTCTCATTGAATATAAAGGCTACATCCATAGATTTTGCTAAAGTTCCAAAAATTACTCCCTGATCAAGTATATAAGTATGGAAGTACCTTCCACATCCCTGATAGTATACATTTCAGAGTTAACATGAAGCTAAACACAACACTATGTGGTTTAGCGCAGCCTTTATGTAAAAGAGACAATAACCTGATAGTAGGAGCCATCACATAAGTGTGTGATGGCTTAGGAGAGTATAACAGAGGTAATCTAACACATTTTGCCTGAGCTTGCTTACTGAGGAAAGCTTTCCAGGAAAGCTATTAAAGAAGAAAAGAGGATTTTACCAAGTAGGCATTGCTGTAGTGTGGGGTGTGCTGTAGTAAAGCTTATATGATTTTTCAGGAACAAGCTTTCTTACAGTATAGAGAAGATAGTATAGATGGAAAGGTAGAGAAGGTGGTTCATGAACTAAGGTGATACTATAGAATTTAAATCTTAGTATATAAGTAATGGGCAAGTGCAGGCAGCATTTAAAGCAGGAAACAGTAGGGGAAATGAACCAATGGGGGAACTGAAGACTGAGATGCCATGAGTCGATTGAAGCTCTAGAAATTGAAAAAAAAATGTGCAACAAAACCATAATATAACCTCATAACTCCCAATGTGAAAATCTGATATCACAAGTTGGAAAATACTAGATGGTACTAGTATGCCTATCTTCTAAGAATCTTGTAATTAAGAGGTGTATAAAATATTCTGAAAATCGGTTTCATATGTAGTGTGCAATATACAATGTTTATGAACATAGCAGAATATCCCCACTTCTTAAAATCATTTTTCTCTTGCTCAAAGATAGCCACAGGAGGAAACACTAACAACAACATTTAGGCAGGAGGATCCAAACAGCCTTTTACAATTCCTGCTAGCCCCTAGAGATAGATTTATAAAATTTTCAAAGTTCTCATAGGAACCCTGAAAGAAATCAAAACATTTCAAARGATGTAAAATCATGTTTTCATTCAAGTTCCTATATGTTGAAGAAGCTTCAAAGCCTTATTGTTATTATGTGATTCCTAAGAGAAAACACTGAAAAATACAAAATTCAGTCTCCACACTGCCCTTTCTATATACAAATACTCCTCACGTAGATTTATAAATCATATAACAGAAGAGACATGAATGAGAAATGATAACTACCTGTTATTTGTAAAGGGTCAGCAATATACTAGAAGACTTAAAAAGGATTGTAAAGTTCCATTAAATTGTGTAACTGGAATTTGGCTTTTATATAATTATTTCTGGATACAAAACACCTTATTTTAGAAATTGTCTTTAAAACTATATAGTTAACTT